>BSEG01000011.1:33090000-33390000 GCA_036245055.1 Diospyros kaki
GAGAAGAAAAAAAAGGGACGTGGCGGGAGAATGTTTCTCCAATTTCTCGAGATATGTATATATGTATTATATATATTTAGTTATTATGCACAACCCCCCTCTCTCTCTCTCTCTCGACAAAGTAAAATATATTTGTATAGCCCCCCAGGCGTAGCACGAATGATTTTTAAGTAACTGAATTGTATCTAAAAATGTAAGTTTGAATTATGGTAGTTACAGTATAAGAATTTTACCTTCTTGTGAGGTGATTTTTTATAGGCACTATACACTGTATCTCCTATCTTAAGGATTATCGTGTATCGTGATTAATCTCTTTTACATATATAAGACAATATATAGAGAGCTTTTAAAATAAGAGATTTTACCTTTTGCACTCAAAATATATTTGTATATATGATATATATATATATAATATAACAGAAGAAGAGAGAAGCAGAAAGCGCGTGCGAAGCCCTTCTTCTAGCTTCTTCAAGTCGCCTCCGTCCGTCCAGCAAGCTCGTTCTATATACATATATATATATAAGATATATGAATATATTAATAGAGCGTATGGAAGCGGTGCACCTAGGAGCCTCCCGGCCATTCCATTCTCGGCATTCACTGTAAGTATATGATAGATATATATATTATCAGTGATAATCCATTTCTTCTCTTTCTCTTAGTATTCACTGTGTATATATGTGCGATATATATATATATTATACAATGAGAGAGAGAGTGGGTTTGGCATTTTTCAAGAGAAGGAAGAAGATTGCAAGCATTGCAATGTGTTGGTTGAAGACGTTGGACGCAACCGCAAGTCCGATGAAGTAGTTCACCGTTGCTGTTGCAGGGGCCATCGCAGGCAGCTAGCGGCAAGCAGCACTCCGGTGCCGAAAAAGTTTCCAGCAGGCCAGGACGGGCTCAAGGGCTTAGGGGCCTAAGCCATCATTAATTTAGAGGCTCAAGTCTTAATGAGAAATTAAAAATTTATTAATTTTATTTTAATAATAAAATTAAAATAATTATTTATTAAGCTAAAAGAATTAAAATCTTAAGCAATTGTCTCACTAGTTTACCCCTTGAGTCGGCCCTGCAGCAGCAGAAAGAGAGCTCTTGCAGCGGCCAGTGGTGGTTTACTTTTCTTATTTTTGCATATGGTATAATTCTTGCCATTAATGATAGCAGTAAGACATACTTAGAGAGAAAAAATTAATTTGTTATAAGGATTTACTTACTTTTATGTAAATAAACGCTATTGTCATATCATTTTTATGATACAATTTTTTGGATAAAAATTTTCAATACACTGCTAAGAAGAAAAACAATATCTTCCTTATACATATATAGGTAAATTGCATCATAGTTACAAATTTTGACCTTTGTTATTGAAATTTAGTCATCCATTTGATTTTTTTTGTCAAATTTTGTCAACAAAAACTAATACAATATACATTAATAAAAATCTCAAAATCACTTGAATCTGTGGTTTATATTAATTTTCACATTAAGTGGTTTTTAAGTTCGTATTATTATATATCACATCAGTTTTTATTTATAGAAGTTCAAATAAATAAGAAGAGTAACTAAATTATATATATATATATAATATAAATTAAAGTTTAGTGGCTTTACTAACAAAAATTAAAGCATAGTAACTAGTGTATTATGAAATGCAAAAGTTCAAAACTTGTAATATAATTTACCCCATAAATATATATATATGTAAGAGACTTGGAAGATTGCAAGAGATATAGCTAGGAGTAGTGTTACAAACAAACAGAGATAGCAAAATCTCCAAACACAAATACACCGTCAAAATCCCACAGATGAACTCACACGAACTGTAAGATGAATACAATCAATATCGACAGTATGAAAAATAAACCAGAAACAGGAGGCGCAAGATTTTTATAGTGGTTCACCCAAAACTAGGGCTACATCCACTTGAGCTCTGGTGAGAAGAGCTCGCTTCCACTAAAAATAGTTTCAATCTGATTACATAAAAACGACAACCAAAACAACCCTGATTTCTAAAACAATAAGCCACTAAATCACTTACAGATTGAGAGCTTACCTTACACCAAAAACAAAATCAGGGAAGACACTTACAGAAGATTGATTTACAGCATTTACAGAGAGAGAACGAGAGAGAGATCAAAAACGTATGAAACCCTAAAGAGAAAATGACCGACCCTCTGCTCGACCCCCTCAATCAAATCTCGTCTTCAATGCTACTGATCTCGGCAATCTCGAGGCGAGTTATAGATAGAATGAATGGCTTGGATCGCCTCAGCAAAAGGAGAGAAGCAGTGGTCTGGATTTAATCGTGCAAAAGCAGCAACAGACAAAACGACAAAAGGCCAAGAATACCAAAGTGGGCTGGCCCGAGTTGGCTGCCTCTTGTGGCCATCCAATGGGCACCCAAAAGGGCAGCCCAGGTTGCCGCAAAAGGCCCCCCAAACTTTGGGCTTCATTTAATGTTTCACAAAAATATAACAAACTCCACCTTGAAACATCAAATGGCTAAGTAATCAGAATTGAAAATATAAGTAAAGCATGCTACAATTCTCACCTTCATAGCTCTTGATGACCAGAAAATTAGCCATCATCAATATGCAACAATTTTAAGCAATGCTTAAATTTAGTTGCAGTTAATACCTTGGTACCCATGTCTGCTGGATTGTTGGCTGATGATATTTTCTGAATTCCCACAGTTCCGTTGGCTATCTGTTCTCTTACATAATGATACTTGACATCAATATGTTTGGTCCTATCATGATATACTGGATTTTTAGACAAGTGGATGGCACTTTGGCTATCCGAGAAAACCTTCACTTTGCTTTGAAGCAAGTGAATTTCTTTTAGTATGCCTTGAAGCCATATGGCTTCTTTAAAGGCATCTGTTACAGCCACATACTCTGCCTCAGTGGAGGACAGAGCTACAAGGGGCTGTAACTAAGACTTCCAGGTTATACAATTTCCACCTAAGGTAAAATAATAAGCAGTGGTGGATTTTCTAGAGTCTCTATCTCCAGCAAAATCAGAGTCAACATAACCAACTAGGTTTAAATTGTCAAATCTTTTCTTAAAATTTAAACCAATACATGCTGTACCATTTATGTACCTAAGCAAATGTTTTAAAGCATCCCAATGAGTTTTACCAGGGTTAGACATATATCGACTGAGTAATGAAATTGAATATGCAAGGTCAGGACTAGTGCTTATCATTGAGTACATAATTGTTCCAATTACATTTGCATAGGGGACATTTTCCATTTCAATTAATTCAGAATTGGATGTGGGGCATTGTAATTTTGATAAAATAAAATGTCCAGCCAAGGGAACTATGACAGTTTTACAATTTCCCATTCCAAATTTGTGAACAACTTTCACCAAATAATCATGCTGATGTATCTTAAGGCTATTATTACTTCTATTTCTTTCAATCTTCATTCCTAGAATTTTCTTAGCATGGCCTAAGTCTTTCATGTCAAAAACTGAATTTAACATAGATTTTAACTCATTAATCTTGGACTTAGATTTGCTAATAAGAAGGATATCATCTACATAAAGCAGCAGATAGATAGGAATTTCTGTAAGCATGAAATAGAAGCAATTGTCATATTCACTTCTAATAAACCCGACCCCTAGAACAAAATTATCAAATTTTTTGTACCATTGCCTTGGGGCCTGTTTTAAGCCATACAAAGATTTTTTCAGCAAACAAACATGATCAGGTTTTTCAGACACAACATAACCAAACATTTCTAATAATCTACTGAAAACAAATAAAATATATAAATAAATAAAATAACACAAAAAAAAAGAAAGATGCATAAAAAATATATGAACAGCAAACAACATAATAAATAATTTTTTAATAAAATACATAAACAAAAACATATAAAAGAAATAAAAGAACATTTCTTTTACTGAAAAAGCATATAAAAGAAATAAATAATTTTTTTCTTTTTTATCTGGGAAGAAAGAAAAATAAAAAAATTATACTAAAAAATAAACTAATACATAAAACACTTCAAATTTATTTAAATTTAACATGATTTGCAAACAAATTTTAAAAATAAAAAATAAAATAAATATCCAAAAAATAAAAAAAAATTAATTTAACCTTGGCGAGGGCGAGAGGCTGCAAGCGAGAGACGCGGAGGCGCGGGCTAGGGCGAGGGGCAGCGAGCGAGGGCGACAGAGCGAGCAAATGAGAGACGAGGGCGAGCCACGAGCGAGAAACGAGGGCGAGCAGCGAGAGGCAAGGGTGATGCAGCAAGCGAGAGCGATGGCGAGACAGCGAGGGCAAGGGCAAGGGCGGGGCCGCGAGCGAGAGCGAGACAACGAGTGAGAGGGGAGATCGAGTGAAAGCGAAGCAGCGAGCAAGAGCGAGAACGAGACAGTGAGTGAGAGGCGAGATCGAGTAAGGGTGAAGCAGCGAACGAAAGTGAGAGCGAGAGCGAGAGCAAGATAGGGAGGGCGAGGGCGAGGGCAAGGGCGAGGCAGCGAGCGAGAGATGAGATCGAGCGAGAATGAAGCAACGAGCGAGAGCGAGAGTCGGGGGAGGGCGAGGCAGTGAGCAAAAGCGGGGGCGAGGGTGAGAGGTAAGGGCGAGAAGCTAGAGAGAGCTAGAGAGCCAGAGAGGGTTAGAGCTTTGAGGGGAGGGGGGACTTAGAGTTTTTGGGGGCAAGGGGGAAGCGGAGGGGGAGGGGGGATTTGCTTAAGAAAGAGGTGGGGAGTTTCCTGCCTCTTGGTTTTATTTTTTTTAATATTTATTAATTAAATAAAAAATAATATAATTTATAAAAGTAATAGAAATAATTATTTAATTGATAAAAATAATGTAATTTAAATAAAAATTTATTATTAAATAATTAAAATAAAATCTTATTGTAAGTATCTAAAATTTTAATTATATTATAAATCTAATAATTATAATAAATTAATTTGATATATTGAATTATTTATTAATAGTTTGTTATCTTAAAAAATTAAATTTTTTCTATAAATAAAAATTATACTAAACAAATTTCAAATTGTTGAATTTCATGTATAACTTAGAGACAAAATTAAAGAGCACAAATAATAAAGAGATATATTTATTTTCTTCTTAGTCAACATTAATGTTTTATACATAACACTTAAATTTTAAAAATAAAAATTAACCCCTATAGTTTTTTTATAGTATAACTATTAAGGGGGAAAACCATTCCATATATTTATCTGAAAATCATTTCGGACTTATCTTGATACTTTGTTATCTTGATCAACACATGTCACTTCTTTAGTTGTTTATTATGAATGACTTAATTGTACATTTAATTGTGTTACAATATCTATATATTAGATAGTGACATATGATATTGTTATAAGTATAAGACACAATGTCATCCATATATTATAGTTTTTAAACTTTTTAGTTTAGCAAAAAATTCTCCTATATATAAAGAAAAAGTGATTGACAAATACTTCCTAGACACCTTTTTATATAATGTAATCCCTCAATATTGTTTTATTTTTATGATTTTTAAAATTTAAAATAAAAAAATTTCAATAATATTTTGATTTTTAAACTTTTTATTTATTTTTCAAATGTAGTGTTTGTTTATATTTTGTACACATTTAATAAATATTACAAAAATTAATTATTATATATTTAATATATTTTTTATTTTATACACATGAAATATATTAATTGATATAGTTAGAATTTAGCAATATTATGATTTTTAATATTAATATATTTATTTAAATTTTATAAATTAATTTTTTTATATTCATTTCATGTTTAAATGTATATTTAATTTTTTATAAAATTTAAATATTTATATATTTAAATATTCATCCCAAATTTAAATATTTATAAATTAATTGAATAAAAAAATTAAAAATTAAAGTGACGGATTTGGATGATCTGTCGCTAACTTTAATTTTTTAATTTTTTTATTTAAATTAATTTCAATTTTAAATTTTTTATTATAAAGTTTAGTGATGAAAATATAAAAAATTTAAAAGATTTTATTTTCGTCTCTAAATTTTAATAATAAAAAATTTAAAATTGAAATTTTATTTTAATTATTTAAATTAATATTTATTTTTTTATTTTTAAATTTTGCGATAGAATTTATTTTGTAGTGACCGATTATTTTTTTTCGTCACTAAAAAAATATATTTTTTTATTTTTTATTTTTTAGCGACGAAATTTTTTTCTGTCTCTAAAATCCTTTGCTAATTTTCTAAAAAGAAAAATTTGTAATTCATCGTAATTCCGTCGCTATGCCATAGCAAAATAGCGATGGAAATGTTCGTCGCTAAATCCCGTTTTTCTTGAAGTGCATCTAATTACTTTTAATTTTTTTTATAATTTTAGCAAGGTCTATAAATTAATATTTAATTATTTTATCAGTTATAATAATTTTAAATTATTTTATTTTTATCAATTAAATAATTATTAATATTATTTTTATAAATTATTTTATTTTTTATTTAACAACAAAATATTTCAATAAAGAAGAAAACAAAAATAGTGGTGGGAGATGCCCCGCCTTTTTCCCTTACCAAATTCCCAAATCTCCAAAGTCTAAACCCGACCCCATTGTCTTTATCTCCCTCTCACATACTCATCTCTTTGTCGTCTCTAGCCAGCCGATCGTCATTGCTCTTCAGTCAACATTAGCGAAAGATCACTGTTTTATTTAGATATGCACTGCTCTCCAGTCTACTATTCTGGCCTGAAAATTCTGTTTGGCTTTTCTTTCTTTTAGTTCTAAATTTTATAGTTAAAAATAGGGAAAATGGAGGATATAAAAAATTATTTTTAATGAGGAAACAAGTGTAATACCTTGAGAGCCCAAGTCAAGTCGAAGAAGGGACTCTAGAGAAGGTATAGTATATATATCGAGAATAGTAATGAAGGAAACAACACCAATTAGATACCTTTGTACCGAATATGGATAAAGAACTCTTAGTTAAACGTGTTTGAGGTAGGGTAGTTCAAGGATGGGTAACCCTTGGGAAGTTCGCATAGGCCTATTAGGGTAAGTTATTCGGTTCTTCCCATCGTTCGATGCAGAATGTTACAGGTGGTATCATAGTTGACCCTTGGAGAAGGCGGTCCGATGAGGGCGGTTGGGGTGTGAGGGCCTAAACAAGGAGCCGTTCCTAACAGGTTTCTAGGATGACAACCCCCAAAAGGAAGAACATCTAAGACCAGTTATAAGGTCACATGACGAAGATGTCATGTGTTTAAGGGAAGAGAATGTAATACCTTAAGAGCCCAAGACTAGATTCGAGGAAGGACTCTAGAGAAGCTATAGTATATATATCGATGATAGTAAGGAATGAAACAACACAAATTAGATGTCTTTTGACCTAAATGTGGATTAAAAACTTTCAGGTTAAGTGTGTTTAAGGTAGGGTAGGTTAAGATGGGTGATCATTGGGAAGTTCATGTAGATCCATCAGGGTAAGTTGATCCAATCATTCCTATCACTCGATACGGGATGTTACAATAAGTATATACTAAGTTCTCAAAATTTTTGGTAGTGGTGGATCTAGGGTTATTTTATGGGCGGTGAAAATTTTTGGAAAGTACCATTAATTTATTCTGTTTTTCACAGTTGTGTTTTTCTATTAATTTGTTTTACAGATTTTAATTCAAATATTAAATTTAATCGGTTTCTATTATTCCTGAATTACATTTGAATTTGATATTGTATTGATTTATTTTGTCTACTATAAAATATTTATTAATTTTTCATCTAAAAATACTAGAAGAGTTAATTTAAAATGAAATATTGTGAATTTTAAATTATTATTATGGTAATTTTAAATATTTTTATATAATAAATTTTTTTCTTCATATTTATTATATATAATTTTATTTTTAAATATAAAGGCCTCATATATAGTTTCCTTTAGCGTCTTTAAAATTTCAGCGCCGACCCAAGCCCTCGTACGTAAGAAAGAAAGTTTCAATTCGAATGAGAGAGAGAGATTAGGTTTATCCAAGTGTTTGTAAATGGCTACATATATAAACATATATATATATATGTGTGTGTGTGTGTATGTGCGCTATATATATTATGTGTATGTACGTAAGAAAAGATGAAAGCAAAAATCAAGGCATTGATGAAACAATGAATCTGTACTTAATTAGTGCTCAGAAGTGATAGGATTGGATTTCGCATGTTAGAACTTTCATCTATAGCACACATGCAGAAAAATCTTAAGTTTGACTATATGTAGTAGCTTAGGCTAAGATCTTTTTCTTATTTTTAAGTTATTTTTAATTTTTTAAAATAATAAAAATATGTTATTTTTAAAAATAAAAAAAATATAAAAAAAACTCAAAACAACAAAATGTTGTTTTGATTGTTTTCAACCAAAACAATCTCTAAATCCAAAATATGGAAAACATAATCTATTTTTCATGTTTTGATTTTGAAAAAGAAAAAGGGAAAAAAGAAGAGAAGGAAGAAAAAAAATTATTCTTAAATTTTAAAAATAAAATTATATATTTATTTAAAAATTAAAAATATAGAATAATATATAGTATATTATTAAATATATTACACATATTATGTATAATAATATTTAATATAAATTATCACTCAAATATTAGTAATTTATTATTTTATTTTAATAGTAAAATTTTATTAAAAATAGTTAATTTTATCATTTAATAATTAAATTCATTAAATAAAATATTATAAATAATTTTTCTAAAATTCTAAAATAAACTCTTTTTATAATGATATAATCTTATCATTTATAATCACATTATGTAATATTAATTTACGTCTTTAATTTTTATTTTAATGCTTTCTATTTATAATCATATTATGATTGCACTTGTTATTTTTTTCAAGTTAATTTATTTATTTATTCAAACTGAAATAGTTTTAATTTTTTGGATAATTAAATTTATTTAATAAAATGTTATTAAAAATTTATTTTTAAAATTTCAAAAAGAACACGTTTTTTAATTTTCTGTTTTGAGAAATAATTTTTCAAAATGACAAAAAATACATTTTCAATTTTCTAAAAATAGACTAGTAAAATAAAAAATTAAAAATAAATTCAAAACTCAAAATTAAAAATTAAAAATTAAAGAGAACGTAGTATTAAAGTTCATGAGTTTAAATTTTTGTTAATAAATTTATTTTTATTTTTCAAATAAATATATATATATATATATAAGATATTTTGAGAACTCGTCTTAATAGGAGCACTGTATAATACCAAAATACTTTATTTACTTGCATAGAAGTGCAAAATATATTGCTAATTAGCTGCATTGCTTTGGGGATGCAAGGCTGGTCATTGATTCACAAGGCCTAAATCAGCATTATATAAATTCCCAACAATCCACTGGTCTTCAAATAACTAACATATAAGTACTATTTAGATATTTAGTTGCATTATATTTTAATAATATTTATATATTAATTTATTATATTTTTTATTACATTAATATAAAGAACAATACATCAATTTTTTAAATGAATTGTTTAAAGGAAAACAAATAAAAAAAATTATAATTAGGGTTTTAAATGTTAAATTTAAACTATATAATATTATTATAATAACTCAAATTAGAGAGGGTGTAGATGAATTTACCCAATTTCAACTATAGCTATTGTTATTAATCAATTTTTTTTATCAAAGTTTTTAAGATGATGTCATTGAGTTTTAGTAATTGTTTTAAAATAAACAATTCATTAAATTAATTATTGTAATGTATATGGCTTTTAAATTTGCAACAGTATCATGTCACATCATTGTACACAAAAATAACATTTCTATTTCAATTATAAGGCAGAAAAGGACATTAATTAGTAAAAAAATTTTATATATAAAAACTGTGTAGAAAAACAAGAGAATGTCATCCTCATAATTACAAAAAATAATAAATTAAATTACGCAAAGAAATTTTATGTACCAGTGTTTTTTATATATGTTTTGCTGAATTAATTATATGAGTAAAAATGATTTTTTTTTTTTTTTTTTTGTAATGTGAGAAACTTGAGGAGTCCTAATGACAGATAAATTTTGGTTCGGACGGTCTCATACTTTTTAAAACTCATAATTTATCTTAACCCAATTTAGGTGTACGAATAAGTTTGTCGGAATCGAACTTTGAAACCTGTCCCCTAATATAGATACAAATAATTATACAATCTTACATATAAACAAAATTAAATTCACAATCTCACAATATTCAATAAATTTTTAAATGCACGTGACGAACCGTGGATAATACCTGTAAGGGTTTAGTAAGAATGGATGGTAGTAAAAATGGATGTTATCTACCCTCTTGTTTAATTTATTAGATTAGGATTGACACCAAACTATTGTCATTCATATTGACATCGACAATATTCTATTAAATTTTAATTACAATATTATATTCATCGTTAAACTGGAAATAATTTCATGACAAGTAACCCGTCAAAACTGTGGCCATTATTAATTTTGTTTCGACATTTTTCAGTTTGAAAAGTATGCTTTGAGGTTCACTAAATTATATAATAAAGCTTTTCTCTTGTGAAATGGCTTTACAGCGACGAGTCAGTAGTCAAAAACAAAGAATTTGGAACAAAAGGGAAAGTTGAAAACTCATGTAGGATGATGCAAAAGAAAAGATAAAAGCTTTCAAGAAGATTAATGGCTGAGATCAACACGTTTTTTGAAATCTATATAGGCAAATGTGAGGGAGACAGTTTTTTGATGGTTGAGATGAGTTTTCAAGAAGATCAATGGCTGAGATCAACACGTTTTCCCCTCCAAAACTATCATATCCTCCACACTCACACATTCTTCCCTCTCTGCTTAATGCACACTCACACAACCAAGTCTTCTACAGTGGCCTTTAAAATTTAAAAATCTTTGGGCATTGGGATTGTGGCTGAGATAAGAAGAGAGAGCAAATGAAAAGAGAGAGAAGGCCGATCGGTGGCAGTGGCGAGTCGCGACGGAGGCGTCGGTGACCGGTGATGGTGACTAAGGCAGTAATAGCGGCAGTCGGTTGTAGCGATAAAGGCAGCCGAAGGTGGTGGTAGTGCTTTCTCTCTTTTTCTCTCTCAAAGCGCCAAACCCACCGCCAGCCGCTCTGCCTCTATCCCTCCCATTTCCTTCTCTCTCTTTCTCTATCTCCCCCACCCCTATGGCCGCTCGAACTGCCATCACTCCCACCCGCTGCCCACGTCGCCCCTACCAACGCCCCTACCCGGTCACGACCGTCACCCTCCAAAAAACCCTTGAAACTCATCGTCGTCGCCCTTGCAGTCGCTCACACCGGTCGTCACCCCTACCAGGCCACAACGCAACTCACCTTGCCTTCCTCGTTACCCCTGCCAATGCCACTCTCTACCAACACCCCCACCCAACCACTGTCGTCGCCTCCCGCCAATGCCACCTGAAGCTCCGTCTCCAGCTCAAAGGTATATATGTGTATGTATTTTGTGTGTGTATATTTACATATATATATTTCTGTGTATGTATGTATGTACGCCAGAAACGATGGTGTTCATTGTTTACATACATATACATATATTTTGTGTATTTGCTGTTCACGATTAGATTGTGAAGAAAGCAGTCAAATTTTATATGTATGTACGCTGTTTTTTGGAATTAAATTTTGATGTTTGTTGGAATTATATGTAGTCAAATTTTAATGTTGTTAGAATTATATGTATGCACAGAATCAATCTAATGTTTGTTATTCTTTATTTTTTCTGTGTATGTATGCACAAAGTCATGTGCATGTATGTATGTCAATCCGGGTGCCTTTGTGTTCGTCCTTTCTAACAAATTTGGGTTTTAGGAACTGAGTTTTTGACTATGGCTTGATTAAATTAGAAGTTTGTGCACACTTGCCTTTGTGTAACTCTCTTTTTTGTGTATATTTATGAATATGCTGTGCATGTATATGAATATAAAACGGAAATGCTCTTTTTTTTGTGTATATTTATGAATATGCTGTGTATGTATGAATATAAAACGGAAATACTCGGCAGCCTTTGGAGAACAATTCTCCAGGTCATTACTCATTTCAATTTCAATTCTCTAAGCATGTAAGTGTGCCTCCTGCTAGCCCTCCTCACTTTGTCTCCTGCTTCAATTGCTAATGACTTTTCCAATTGGAGCTTCTCAATGCTTCTCACGGGAGCTAGCCCTTTGTCAATTAAATAAATAATTTAATTAATAATTCAAGAAGCATTTAAATAATTTAATTAATTAATAGTTATACACATAATTTGTTATACCCGAATTAATTCCATTATGAGAACATTTCTCAAAAATAATATCCCACTCAAAACATCATTAACACTTAAAAATATTTTTATCGACCATTAACACTTAATGGTGAAAAAACACAAATTCACTAATTCAGTTAGAAGCTTTAAAACTTGGAGCACAAAATTGTGTTTTAGGAACTGCTTTTTTTTACTATGGCCTGATTAAGTTAGAAGTTTGTGCACACGTGCCTTTGTGTGTGTGTAAATTCCATTTTGTGTAACTCATTTTTTTATGTATATTTATGAATATGTTGTGTATGTGTGAATATAAAACGAAAATGCTCGACAGCCTCTGGAGAACAATTCTCCATGCCATTACTCTTTTCAATTTCAATTTTTTAGGTATGTAAGTGTGCCTCATGCCAGCTCTCCTCACTTTGTCTCCCACTTCAATTTCAATTCTCAATGCTTCTTCGAAACTTCTCACGGAAGCTAGCCCTTTGTCAATTAAATAAATAATTTAATTAATTAATTCTTATAATATTATAGATATAACAATTATACACATAATATTATACCCGAATTAATTCCATTATGAGAACATTTCTCAAATAAATATCCTGCTAAATGATATTTTTATGGACCATTAACACTTAATGGTGAAATAACACACATTCACTATTAGATCTATGTAATAGTAAATATGTCCCAAGAGGGGGGGTGAATTGGGATTTGAGAGTTTTTACTTGCTCTTGAATAAATTTAATCAAGTGGAGTACAAGATTTCGAAACCTGAAGAAGAGAGTTTCGAAACTGGCCTTTCTGCTTAGTATGTTTCGAAACACATGAGAGTATGTTTCGAAACTTTACTTACTGGGTAACAAGTTTCGAAACTTGCTGTAGTATGTTTCGAAACTTTGCTTACTGGATGGCAAGTTTCGAAACTAGCTGTAATAGGTTTTGAAACTTTGTTCACTGATTTGCTGATACTGAAACTTTTCTTGATTTTGAAAAAATGATTCTTTTAACTACTCAAGTAAATCAAATGAGCTACTGAAAATGATTAAAACTTGAACACACGAGATTTATAGTGGTTCGGCACTTGCCTACATCCACTACCTTCAAGCTTACCCACTTGAAGGATTTTCAACCACAATCATTTTTTACTTAGTGATTAACACACAAAGGGTTTTACCAAGGTTCACCCTAAAACCTTACAATGAGTTTTTGTGGCTTAACTCAAACCTTTACTACAGCGAGTTTTTTCGGGATAAACTCAAACCTTACAATATATGAGTTTTAAGCTCAACTCAAACCTTAAACTTTAAATGAGATAGCAAAGAGTATCTCTTACAGCCCAAAAGAAATAACTTACCAATATACGGCTGTACAAACCTTTTCAGTTTAGGAGTTTTGGAGAAAATGATGAAGGAATGCTTTGGCTTGTATCTCCTTTTGCACTTCACATAGCACAGTTGAAAGATGTATGTTTGGATCTTCGTTGAAGCTTGTTCTCAATAGATTTCGTTCACACGTGCTTGTGAGTGTCACTTGAGTCTCTTTTTGAATATGGAAATGAACGTGTCTAGCTTTCTCTTGTCTGGGTGTGTATTTCTTTTTGAGACCTGGTATAAGTATATATACAAGAGAGAAATAACGTTTTGACTTAAAATAGCCGTTAGAGACAAGTTCAGGAAAGTAGTTTCGAAACATGCATACTGTGTTTCGAAACATCACAGAATCAGACCAAGGTTTCGAAACTTGATCCTTCAGGTTTCGAAACATCATAGTATCCAGCAATATAAAACACTTAGAGACATAGACAAGTGGGAGACAAACTTTTTAAGGAATCTTATGGTCCTTAGAATTAAAAAAGAATCTCCACTCAACCAATATTTTAAATCAAGTTTCAGGGTATGGGGTAAACATTATAAATTGAATTAAAAACCTTTTATTACTTAAATAACATTTAGTTCCCATACTGCATTGTTTTGAACATATTTTACTGACACATAGTCAGAAGTTTCGAAACATAACAGAGTAGGTTTCGAAACATGCAGACAGAGACCTAAGTTTCGAAACATAATGGAGTAAGTTTCGAAACATGATATGCAGATTTGCAAAACGATGAAATCTAAGCACAAACCATTTTGAAACACTTAAAGAGACATAGAAGAACATAGTTTCGAAACATAGTCACTAGGTTTCGAAACATCTCACATGCATTTGGATTTTTATCAAATAAGCAAGCTTTTGCGCCTAAAAACTTTTTATGCATTGTTTCGAAATATGACAACCTATTTCGAAATATGGCTTTCTTAAGGAAAGTAATATCACATAAACACTCCTTTTTTTTTATATATATATAAAAAAATATGTTACAACAATTCTCCCCTATTTTTTGATAATGATAAAAAACTCTTTGAGAAATTTTTATGCACTTAGCATTCACTTAACTCCCCCATAAACGTACATTAGGGTTAGAGATACAAACATAGAAATGAAACACTCTCGTTTGCACTTGCTTGAAACTGCATAAAGTAGAGGTTTTCTTGCTACCAAGAGTTAGAGTTAATAGAAACAGTAAGTTTGCTTAAACGTTAGAGTTTCTCAATTTTGTTCTTCCCCTTTTTATCATAGACAAAAAATATGATAATGAATTAGACAACAATTTTCTAAGATAATCAAAGAGAAATTCATTCCTTAAGCATAGTTCTTGTAAGCAGAATTCAACATAAGAGCATATAGAGAGAGTATTAAAAAAATGCAACTCAAAACAAATAAACTTAGGGAGATGGGGAGTCAGGGACATTTGGACTAGGGTGACTGGCAATTAACTCTTCTAAATTTCCTAGCTGATCCCTAAGACTATCCAAGTAGTCCTTTGTTTGTTTGTGATTGTCGTCGACTTTGGCGTTCAAAGTTTGCAGCTGAGTCCCGAAAGTAGCTTGAATAGCCAGTACTTCATCAAACTTCCGAGTCATGGAGGCAAAGCCTTTAGCTATGGTAGACTAAAGCGATGCAAGCATATCGGGTGTGACTCTAGAAGAGGGTCTGGCTTCAGATGTTGGAACGTCGTCATCTTCGTCTTCTTCTTCTTCGTCTTCATCGTCTTCTTCTTGAATTTCTTCCTCAGCTTCCTTTGCCGCTTGATCTTGAGCTTCAGCTTCCATCTCAAAACTGAACCTTTGATGACGATGAATCATTTTTGTATATCTCTTGTTTACATCATCATATCTATATCCCATTTTTGTGAGGGATATGTGATCAAAAATAGAAAGTTTGGATATCGGAAGAATAGATGAGGATTGGATAGATGGAAATTTGGTTTGGATAAATGCTGACAACAAGCAACCATAGGGAAGAGATTGCGTTTTATGGGCACGAGCATTGACCATTTTATTGCACATGATAGAGGGAAGGTTGATTGGTTTATTTTCCATGATTTTATCCATAAACCATAGGTCCTCGGGGTAAAGTCTAGCATAGTTCCCTTTCCTAGGATGTAGAACTTGACAGATGATAATATGAAGGATACGAAGATCAAATGTTAAGGCATTTACGTTTGTGAAAGGATTTTTGAGGTTCGGATTACCCGAAATTTTCTTGCAAACATCCACGGCTTTGAATGTATAGGGAATGTATATATCTCCTTCAACAGGAATGTTAAGAAATGCACCTATTGAACTAGGGCTAACTTCAATTTCAGTGTTTTGAATAAAAGTTCTGAAACGATCGGAGTACTCATGGCCATCAAAATAAGTTTGAGCATTTGAATAGAGTATACGAACATAATCTTCAAGAACAGGAGATCGAAACTTTAATAAACGCAGCCATTTTCGCTCTTGAAGTAAAGGAAGATAAGAAAAGTTTGCCTTTTTTAGAACATCGATGTCAAAGGGACGACCAGGGTTTACCTCACGATTTTCAAACTTGGATTTGAAGGATTGATAAGCTTGAGGAGTGGGAAAGTCATCGTTGTACTCTTGAGGAGGAGGAGACGGTGAGACGTGAGTGCGTTGGCGCTTTCCAGTGGTCCTCTTTGATCTAACCATAGTTGATTTTCAAGATAGGGGTAAGAGATCGAGAGAGATTTCGGATGGGAGAGCAAAAGGAGAAAGTTTCGGAGGCTAGGGTTTCGAAATAGAGTGGAAATTTTGAGAGAAATGAAAGGTTAAAACGACTCGAGTATATATAATCCCGATTGAAGTTTCGAAACATGAGGGGTCAAAGTTTCGAAACTTTCTTCTCTGGACGGGAGGTTTCGAAACATATATCAAGTGGGTTTCGAAATAATTATCTCTGGAGAACAAGTTTCGAAACATAGGAAGACATGTTTCGAAACATTACTCTCTGGAAATTTTATTTCCACAGCCTTATATACTCAATACAGAACAGGTTTCGAAACATTGAAGAGATGTTTCGAAACTTTTAAGCAGAAACACTTAGAATCAAAATTTTTTGAAGAAATTAAATCTAGAACTTGATTTCTAGCAAGTTAAGGCACGATCTAAAGTGTTCAAACTTGGTACTCTCCAAAGGTTTGGTAAAGATATCGGCTACTTGATGGTTCGTTTCTAAGAATTCTAAAACGATATCTTCCTTTTGAACATGATCTCTTAAGAAGTGGTGTTTGATTTCAATATGTTTGGTTCTTGCATGAAATACAGGATTTTTTGACAAAGCGATTGTGCTCATGTTGTCACACATGATTTGAGTTCTTTCTAAAGGAATACCATAGTCTTCTAATTGATGTTTAATCCATAAAACTTGTGTGGAACACAAACTTGCTGCTACATATTCAGCTTCGGTTGAGGACAAGGCAACGGTGTTTTGTTTCTTGCTAGCCCAAGATACTAAAGAATTTCCTAAAAAGTGACATATTCCACTTGTGCTCTTTCTATCAATTTTGCATCTTCCAAGATCAGCATCTGTAAAAGCCTTTAATTTGAAATCTTTGGATTTAGCATAGAATAGACATCAATTTTCTGATCCTTTGATATATCATAAGATTCTTTTAGTGGCTTTTAAGTGAGATTCTTTTGGATTTGCTTGATACCTAGCACACATGCCTACACTAAATACAATATCAGGTCTTGAGGCTGTTAGATATAGTAATGACCCAATGATTCCTCTATAAAGATTTTGGTCTACTGATTTTCCTTCCTCATCTTGATCAATTTCGGTTGACGAACTCATAGGGGTAGAGATAGGCTTACAGTCTTTCATTCCATATTTAGATAAGATTTCTTTTATATACTTGGTTTGACTTATATAGATTCCTTTAGGAGTTTGCCTAATTTGAAGGCCTAAAAAATAATTCAATTCTCCCATCATGCTCATTTCAAATTCATTTTGCATCATTAATGAAAATTCATTACATAGACTAGGATTTGAAGATCCAAATATAATGTCATCAACATAAATCTGGACAATCAAAATATCATTCTTTTTTCTTTTAATGAAAAGCGTTGTATCCACTTTTCCTCTTTGAAATTCGTTTTCTGTAAGAAATTTGCTTAGCCTTTCATACCAAGCTCTAGGAGCCTGTTTTAAGCCATATAGGGCTTTTGAAAGCTTGAATACATGATTTGGATACTTTAGATTTTCAAAACCAGGAGGTTGTCTTACAAACACTTGTTCTGAGATGAAACCATTTAGAAATGCACTCTTAACATCCATTTGATATAAGATGAAGTTCTTGTAGCATGAGAAAGATAGTAATATCCTTATAGCTTCCAATCTTGCTACGGGAGCATAAGTTTCATCATAGTCAATGCCTTCTTCTTGACTATACCCTTGAGCAACTAATCTTGCTTTATTCCTAATGATATTACCATTTTCATTAAGTTTGTTTCTAAATACCCATTTTGTTCCAATGATAGAGTGATTTGATGGTTCAGGTACAAGACACCAAACCTCATTCTTTTCGAATTGGTTTAGCTCATCTTGCATAGCTTCAACCCATCCATCATCATTTAGAGCTTCTTGAACATTTTTTGGTTCTATTTGAGAAATTAGAGCTAGATTACTAGATGCTCTTAAGGAAGATCTTGTTGATACTCCTTTTCTAGGATCTCTGATGATTTCACTATTTTTTACATAGTTTCTTTCTCTTGGAAATGAGACTTCTTTTTTATTTTCAGGATTTTGAATATTAGTTTGTTTTTCCTCTTCATTGATTTGAGATTGATTTGACTTATCTGAAATGCTTTCTGAATCATCATCATTATTTCTTATTATTGAATGTTCATCAAACACTGTGTGAATTGATTCTTCTATGACTAGAGTTCTTTTGTTGAAGACTCGATAAGCTTTACTTTGGGATGAGTATCCTATAAATATACCTTCGTCACTTTTAGCATCAAATTTTCCTAATTGATCCTTTCCATTGATTAAAATAAAACATTTGCACCCAAATGGATGGAAATACGAAATATTGGGTTTTTTGTGTTTATACAGTTCATAAGGTGTTCTTTTTATAATAGGTCTTATTGATACTCTATTTATAACATAGCATGCTGTATTTACAGCTTCTGCCCAAAAATACTTTGGTAAGTCATTTTCTAGAAGCATAGTTCTAGACATTTCTATAAGAGTTCTATTTTTTCTTTCAACAACTCCATTTTGTTGAGGAGTTCTAGAAACTGAAAAATTATGATGAATTCCATTTTCTTGACAGAAGGATTTAAATTCTTGGTTCTCAAATTCTCCACCATGATCGCTTCTTATTTGCTTTATCTTTAGATCTTGTTCATTTTTGAAGTCTTTTGCATAATCTAGAGAAGGATTTAAATGCATCATTTTTACTTCCCAAGAACAAAACCCAAGTAAATCTTGAAAAATCATCTACTATGACCAAGGTATAGGATTTTCCTCCTAGGCTTTGAGTTCTCATAGGTCCAAACAGATCTAGGTGAAGTAACTCTAAAGGTCTAGAGGTGTTAACTGAGTTGATAGGTTTAAATGAGGATCTAGTTTGTTTACCTTTCATACAAATATCACAAATATGGTTCTTTTTAAATTTTATGTCAGGTAATCCTCTAACTAGTTGTTTTCTAGCTAACTTATCAATTAAGTTCATGCTAGCATGTCCTAGCTTTTTATGCCATATCCAAGATAGGTTTGCATTTGAGGCAATCAAGCAATTTTCATGTTTAAGCACAACATCATCAAGCCAGATAACATACACATTTCCATGTCTATTTCCAGAGAAAACAAGTTCATTTGATTTCAATTCGAAAACATTGCATTTATTTGATTCAAAAGTGATCTTGTGACCTTTATCACATAGTTGGCTTATGCTTAACAAGTTGTGTTTTAAGCCATCAACGAGGCATACATTTTCAACTTTGGTTCTTCCTAAACCAACTATGCCATGACCAAGTATCTTACCTCTTGAGTTGTCTCCATAGATGACATTACCTCCTTCTTTGTAGGTGAGAGAGACGAATTGAGACTTGTCTCCTGTCATGTGCTTGGTGCATCCACTGTCAAGATACCATTTCTTCTTTGCTTCTTTGGATGCCAAGCTTGCCTACAAGAAATACATCATGTTGGTACCTTTGGTACCCAAATTTCTTTGGGTTCAACAATGTTAGCAATCATGCCATCTTTAACTTTTGGAATCCAAATCAAATTCAATTTGTAAGCATTTTTTCTAACATAGCATTGCTTAATATGATGTCCCTTTCTGTTGCAATAATGACAAATCACTTTTGTCCTTTTATAAAACCTTTGATTGTGAGAATGGTGACTAGCATTATTTTTAACTGATGGTGATTTGAATAGTAATTTTTCTTTGACAAATTTTGTTGTTGAGGTAGATGGTGTATTTGTATAGCCTATTCCTCTTTTGTCTCCGAAAAGTTTTTGACTTCCCAAAATCATTTCTAACTTGTTCTTTCCTTCTAAGAGTTTTTCAAATGATTCTAATAAGTCATTATTTTTGCTTTCCAATTCAGAAAATCTGATTTTTCAGTTTTCACTTTCTTTGTCTTTCTCTCTTATGATGTTTTCTAGGTCATCACAAGCAGTCTTCAGATTATAGTTTTCCTTTTCTTTGTCTATTAAGGAATTTTTCAAAACCTTATTTTTGGCAAGAATCTTACTGCAGGTATCCAAAAGTAAGTTGTACTCTTCTTGCAAGGAATTGAAAGACAATGACTCACAATTAGATGAACTGGAACTTACCTCTTCTTCTCCTGTAGCCATAAGACAGAAATCAGCATTTTCTTCTTGTTCACTTGAGTTTGATGAGGAGTATTCATCACTGCTCCATGTGGCTAATGCTTTCTTTTTCTTGCCTTTCTTGTGAACTTTGAGGAGAGGACAATCTGCCTTAATGTGTCCTGGTTTCTTACACTCAAAACACTTCATCTCATAAGTTGTTTCTTTGGAAATTTTCTTGCTATCATTAAATCTTCTTTTAGGAAATTTTCCTTTTCTTATGAATTTATTGAAACGCTTTGTGAGTAATGCTACATCATTAGTTTCATCATTCGATCCATTTTCATCTTCTTCTTTGGCTTTTAATGCTAAGGATTTTAGTTTTAATTCATTTGAATATTTCCTTTTTAGTTTTATCTCATGAGTTAGCAGTGAACCTAGTAAATCATCCATGGTAAGAGTAGATGTGTCTCTAGCTTCTTCTATTGCCGTGACCTTTGGTTCCCAATTAGATGGTAGACTTCCTAAGATTTTTTGAACCTTTTCTTCAGTTGTAATTGTTTTTCCTAGGGCTTGCAAGTTGGTTACAATGTCATTGAACCTAGTAAACATTTCCTTAATAGATTCACTAGCATGCATTTCAAAGTTCTGATATTCACTAGTGAGTATTGCAATTTTGGTACTTTTTACTTTCTTGGTTCCCTCGTGTGTTACTTCTAAGTGTAGTACATGATATGATTCTGTTGAACTCAGCTGGGCTTAATGCACAGTGTAATATGTTGACAGTTCTAGCATTTATCTCATTTGTGTGTTTTTGTTGTTCACTCCAACCACTTGTAGGAGGTTCCGGCAAAATTAATGCACTAGATATGCATGTATATAACTCAGTACTTTGCATTAGAAAATACCTCATTCTTGTTTTCCAGTAGGTGAAGTTTGAGCCATCAAAGTATGGTGGTCTTGAGACATTCTGTCCTTCCAACTTGAATTCGGTGTTGAATGCCATTTGGATCTTTGCTCTTTGGCGGTTAGTCCTGAAAAAACACTTAGAGACCTCTCTCTGATACCAATTGTTAGATCTATGTAATAGTAAATATGTCCCAAGAGGGGGGGTGAATTGGGATTTGAGAGTTTTTACTTGCTCTTGAATAAATTTAATCAAGTGGAGTACAAGATTTCGAAACCTGAAGAAGAGAGTTTCGAAACTGGCCTTTCTGCTTAGTATGTTTCGAAACACATGAGAGTATGTTTCGAAACTTTACTTACTGGGTAACAAGTTTCGAAACTTGCTGTAGTATGTTTCGAAACTTTGCTTACTGGATGGCAAGTTTCGAAACTAGCTGTAATAGGTTTCGAAACTTTGTTCACTGATTTGCTGATACTGAAACTTTTCTTGATTTTGAAAAAATGATTCTTTTAACTACTCAAGTAAATCAAATGAGCTAATGAAAATGATTAAAACTTGAACACACGAGATTTATAGTGGTTCGGCACTTGCCTACATCCACTACCTTCAAGCTTACCCACTTGAAGGATTTTCAACCACAATCACTTTTTACTTAGTGATTAACACACAAAGGGTTTTACCAAGGTTCACCCTAAAACCTTACCATGAGTTTTTGTGGCTTAACTCAAACCTTTACTACAGCGAGTTTTTTCGGGATAAACTCAAACCTTACAAGATATGAGTTTTAGGCTCAACTCAAACCTTAAACTTTAAATGAGATAGCAAAGAGTATCTCTTACAACCCAAAAGAAATAACTTACCAATATACGGCTGTACAAACCTTTTCGGTTTAGGAGTTTTGGAGAAAATGATGAAGGAATGCTTTGGCTTGTATCTCCTTTTGCACTTCACATAGCACAGTTGAAAGATGTATGTTTGGATCTTCGTTGAAGCTTGTTCTCAATAGATTTCGTTCACACGTGCTTGTGAGTGTCACTTGAGTCTCTTTTTGAATATGGAAATGAACGTGTCTAGCTTTCTCTTGTCTTGGTGTGTATTTCTTTTTGAGACCTGGTATAAGTATATATACAAGAGAGAAATAACGTTTTGACTTAAAATAGCCGTTAGAGACAAGTTCAGGAAAGTAGTTTCGAAACATGCATACTGTGTTTCGAAACATCACAGAATCAGACCAAGGTTTCGAAACTTGATCCTTCAGGTTTCGAAACATCATAGTATCCAGCAATATAAAACACTTAGAGACATAGACAAGTGGGAGACAAACTTTTTAAGGAATCTTATGGTCCTTAGAATTAAAAAAGAATCTCCACTCAACCAATATTTTAAATCAAGTTTCAGGGTATGGGGTAAACATTATAAATTGAATTAAAAACCTTTTATTACTTAAATAACATTTAGTTCCCATACTGCATTGTTTTGAAAATATTTTACTGACACATAGTCAAAAGTTTCGAAACATAACAGAGTAGGTTTCGAAACATGCAGACAGAGACCTAAGTTTTGAAACATAATGGAGTAAGTTTCGAAACATGATATGCAGATTTGCAAAACGATGAAATCTAAGCACAAACCATTTTGAAACACTTAAAGAGACATAGAAGAACATAGTTTCGAAACATGGTCACTAGGTTTCGAAACATCTCACATGCATTTGGATTTTTATCAAATAAGCAAGCTTTCGCGCCTAAAAACTTTTTATGCATTGTTTCGAAATATGACAACCTATTTCGAAATATGGCTTTCTTAAGGAAAGTAATATCACATAAACACTCTTTTTTTTTTTTTATATATCAAAAAATATGTTACAACATTCACTAATTCAACGCATAACTCACTTAGGGTGTAGCAATCGGGCACGTTTACACTTTTAAGTATTCTAAATATTAATACTTAATTTTTTTAAAAAAAATTATGGACTACAACATTTGAAATTTTTTAAATAAAAAAAACACAAATAGTGTAAGTTCTAATTTTTTTAAAAAAGGTTTAAATTTAATAATTTGACATTTAGAATTATATATTTTTTTAAATCATAAATAATTTAATTCCAAAAGAAATAAAAACTTCTTTCTTTGATGATGATCAAAGGCGATTCTTACTATCAAAGTTTTATTCAAAATTTAATATTTTTATTAAATTGAAATTGAAAATAGAAATTTTTTACTCAAAAAGAAGTCATTTTTTTGTATTATTTTTTTAATTTTATTTTTTTTATATATTTTTTATTCTATTATAATAAAATATTTTTTAATTAAAATAACATAAAAAAACATATTCCCCAACCAAGAGTTCCTGACCCATGGGGGTCGGGGAACACGAGTATTCTCCACCACTCACAGTCAGGAATCCAAAGTTTTTTGACTCCAAATTGGGGTTCCCTCCATTGATGGCCGTGACCTACAGCGAGTGGCGGTTGCAATGGCCGCAACCATGTGTGTTTGTATATATATATATATATAGATGTGTGTGTGAAATAATTATTCATTATTATTTATAAAATGTCTTTGTTATCTATTGAAATTTATTTTTTTTATATAAATTTATGTTTGGACTTTACAAGTGATAATTATTCATATCAGGCTTTGATTTTTGTTTTAATTTCATTTCTATAAAACTGAAGTCAGTTAGGAAAGATAAGAATTCAAATTTGGACAATTGTTATGCTCCCATTTTAATTTTATCATTTTAATGTGATTGTTAACATACATCTTGATCGTAACCCGTTACGTATTTTCTATCCATGGCAGTTATTTATTTAAATAAAATAATAAATTTTATTATTTGATTTGGTAGCAACTGATTTGAAAATAACATGACATTGCCAATTAAATCCATGTTAACTATTTAGTATTGGTAATTTTTTATTTTTTAGTGTTTAAAATTATATAACCAAACATTTTTAGGTTGAACTACAATAGTTATGGACAATATCATAATTTTTGGTCAAATAAGTTTTTTTTTACTTCATATAAATTTAAGTACCTCTCTTATAATGTAAGGCCTATTTTCTTTTTCTTTTGTTAAAAAAACTTATCATATCTAATTTTCTTCTAATAAAATATTTTTTTCCTCATACTTTATAAGTGGATGAAGACTTACACCGAACAGTAATATCAACTCCGTTTACTAATTTTTTCATTTATGTATATAAAAGTTTATTTATCACTCTAAAGTGTTTGTATGTATCGGTTCAATTTCTTCAAGAAAGAAATGTTAATGTTGTTATTTGCGATAAGCATAACCTTAATACTATTTGCATTTGTGAGGTAAGGATATACATTTTCTTATCATTTTAAAAATAATTTATAAATATATTCTATATTGTCATATAGATTTTTTTAGGAATTACATAGTGTCATATACTCTTTTTTATGTACATTCTTAAAAAGTTTCGAGGGGCGACGACGGATGGGGGTGAGGCATTGCGAGGGCTAGCAGAGGGGCGATGACGGTCCGAGATGACCCGCGGGCCCCCGACCGATCGTTGTCGAGGGCCCTTGAAACCCCCGACCAACAACGGTCGAGGGGCTCCAAGGGTCCCTAACGGCAGTTGGTATATATTGTTTAATATTTAATTTTTAATTTAATTAGTTCAGATGGTAGAACATTTACTGATATATTTTATTATATAAATTTAGTAATTTTTTTCTTTTTATTATAAAACGTTAACAAATATATAATAACTTTAATTTATGTTTTTTGTTCAGTGTTTACCATTTTTCTTTTGCAATATTAGTGAATATTATTGTATTTTAATCTTAATATTATTTACACCGTGCCTTTAAGCATGTTTATATTCATATTTTGATAATTTCGTGTTTAAGAACTATATATATTGTTTTCAGATACGTGATATAAGCGAGTTTAAGCTTTCAGTTTAGTACGTATCCGAGTTTAGTGCTTCATTATTTCGCGTTCAAATTCAATGTTCGATTTTTTTTAGTTGTACCGTGCCTTCAGGCACGGGTTATCCCTAATTATACAATATTGCAGATAGATAAAATTAAGCTCACGATCTTGTAATATTTTATAAATTTTTAAATGCATGTAACGAATCATCTATATTACATGTAAGAGTTTTGTAAAATTGGATGTTATCCATTCTCTTGCTAAATCCATTAAATTGGGATTGGCACTGACGTATTTTCATTATACTTGATAATAACATATGACATGAGCAATACTTTTATTAAATTTTAGTTACAATATCATATTAATCTTTTCATTGTTAACTGAGAATAATTTCATGACACAATAACCCATCAAAACTATGGCCACGATTAATTTTGTCTTGACATTTTTCAGTTTGAAAAGTATGCTTTGAGGTTCACTAAATTATATAATAAAGTTTTTTTTCTTGGGATGTCCTCTCATTTGATTTTATCGCTCAATCTCATAATTTTTTTATAAAAAAGATAAATTTAAGTCTAATTCACAATGATTGCACAAAAAGTATATACAAACCTAAGAATTCAAATTATACATCACTTCTTACTAACCACTAGACAATAATAAAACTTTTTCTTGTTCAATATAACTCTGTAGATTTAATTCAGAAGTTCCAACTCTTTGATGTGAAATGGCTTTACACCGACGAGTCAATAGTCAAAAACAAAGAAATTGAACAAAAGTGTTGAAAGTTGAAAACTCATGTACGATGATGCAAAAGAAAAGATAGGGGTCTTCCTTTGTTGTTTTTAATTCATTTTAAGTTTTTAATTTTTTAAAATATTAAAAATGTATTCTTTTTTTATTTTTAAAAATAAAAAAATTATAAAAAAACTCAAAATAATATTTTATTATTTTGAATATTTTTAGCCAAAAGTAACTGAAAACAATCAAATGATGAAAACACAAAAAACACTAGCAACCCTGCCCCGTACCCCACCTCAATCTTGCCAGACCCACATCTCTCGTCTTTCTCTTATCTTTTCTTCACTTCTTTTTTTCTTCTGGACATCAACAACCATCAACATTGTCATTGAATGTGCCCTCCACCGCCACCATGACTACAACCATTGACTGT
This sequence comes from Diospyros kaki, assembly GCA_036245055.1. Lineage (NCBI taxonomy): Eukaryota > Viridiplantae > Streptophyta > Magnoliopsida > Ericales > Ebenaceae > Diospyros > Diospyros kaki. Next base: position 33,116,393 of record BSEG01000011.1, read on the forward strand.
GCATGCCATCGACAGTGCGAGCTGCCGTCGACCGCCCCCCAGTTAGTTGCTGGTTTTGTGTACTTTTTCCTATCTTCTCTCAATTCTCCTCTTCTCTTCTGGTCGTCGATAGCCATTGCCACTGTCGTCGACCGCACCTGTAATACCCCATATTAGCATAAGATTGCCACATAAGTTAAGTGAGTTTAAAATACCAAAAATTAGCTTGATAATAAAAATAAGTCTTCGAATCGACCATATGGAATGCCTGAAACCTTGATATCTAAGAAAAATAATATGGTATTAGCGAATATCCCGATATAAGATTTATGGTATGAAAAGAAATTAGAATCAAGACTATTTTCGGTATAGTTGTGATTCAGGCTGAAAAATCGAATCGTCGTATGAGACTTCTAGAAAGTCAACGGAATATTAAGGGGGCTTTAGTTTTATGTAAAGATCAACCCTAAAATGGTTTCGGGACGAAACAAATGTCTTGTGAGCTCGTAAAGACAAAACATTCTTATCGAGTAAACTTGAAATTATCAATTTTAGATTTTAAGTTTCTCGATGATTATTAATTCGATATTTGAGGGTGTAATAGTAATTGTGTAAAGTCTAAAATGGGATTATGAAATTAATTGAGGGTATGACCTTAAGGTGATGTGAGGTATGGTGAGATGATATGAGGTATGGTGAAGTAATGTGAGATATGGTAAGGTATGTGAGTTAGTAAGAGTTATGATTGCGGATTTCAAAAGTTAATCTATTTTAGTTTTGGATCACTTTAGAGTCCAAGCCTATAAATAAGGTCATGGGGTTGTTTTCAAAACCATTCCATTTGAGGGAGATTGAGGTGAGGGATTTGTGCTTGAGAAAGAGGAGAGAAATTTGCAAAAGGAATGAGAAAGGTCGGAGCAAAATCGAGATTGTGCATGAGAATCGAGGTGGTCTGAGATACGTTCAATGTGAGAGTTCCTAACCAAAGTTTTGTTTTACTGTGATTAGTTTCATTGCAAACTTAGTTTACTGTGAGAGTTTCCACTTCAAACTTAGTTTATTGTGAGTGTTCTTACTTAAAACTTGATTTTATTTTGGGTGGTTCATCCCAATACTTGATTTGTTTTATACAAACGATTTGACCTATGATAGGTTGATTTCATGTAGGAGATTCGTTCTGAATTGTTTTATACTTGTGCATTGAATTTCGTGCATTATAAATTCATGCATTAAAAATTAATTTTATATGATGCATGTTGTGTATTACAACATTGATATGTTTATGTGTTGTTCATGTGGGATATGGGTTGTCAACCTGCGTTGTGGCACTTGAGTGATAGCACTCGGGATGCGTGCCAAGGATTAATGCTATGTGACTCACTTGGGATAGGGCTGAGATAGACTTCACCCTATGATACTCAAGTGACGGGACTGAGAGTGAACACCACCCTAGTTGTTAGCTCAAGTGGCAAGGCTGAGAGTGGACACTATCCAAGGTTCCTTTGAGAAATAACATTATTGTATAGGTGGACGTTTGTAATACCTATGACATTTGTTAAGCTTAGACAATTTAATGTTCAAAAAGACCCACGAGAATTCAGGAATAAAATCACTATTTTAAGAAGAATCAGGTAAAAACGTAATTTCTCAAAATATTGAAAAATTGTTTTAAGAGACGTTAAATGGTGAAAGAAACCCCTTTCTAAGAGCATTAGGGTTAAAATAAGGAGCTACACGAATGGTTAAAGTTTCAAAAGTTTTAAGGGTCAAAGTGCAAATATACGAAACTATAGGTCAAAGTGTAATTCTTGAAAACCCATAACAGGGTCGTTAGAGGAACGAATCAGTCGAACCGACGGTTAGAAGTAATCATGACAAGGGGATAAGGACGACACGTGGTAATATCAAATTGGTCAGAAATTCTATAAATAGGCTTAAATCCCACAAAAGACAATTCATAAAAGTTTGAGGCAAGTTTGGAGCCATGTAAGAGAATTGAGGGAGGTGAAACTATTCTTGAGAGAGGGGGGGAGAGGGGAGATTCTGTAAGAAAAATGAGGAAAATCAGTGAAGAAACGAAGAAGATACGAGCCTCGCTGGGAAAACTGTGCGTCATCGGAATATGGGCCCAAATCACCACAAAAACAACAAGATAAGTTCTGTTTAAGCTTATAATCCTATAGAGGGAAAAGAGATAGACGTGTAGGAACAAATGGGTGTCGAATTGGAGTTAAAACGATGGAGAAAAGCCTAAAAAATTGAGCTGTAGCATCACCATTGTCGGAGAAGACACGATGTGTGTATTACATGCACTGCCTGTGACGCCCCGTTCCCACTTACGAGTGCCACTCGTGAACAATTACCCGAATTGTCCACCTGCCCGGCCTATGGTGAAGAACGGACCATGTTTCAAGACGAAACGCCTTAGGTAGGAACTAGGCTTGTCCTTCCCTTTCCTCAACCTCAGGATTCACTAGCAGAATTGGGCTTAACCACACCGCACTTGACCAAAAGAAATCTCATTATGATACCCAATCGCCATTCTCATATTTATATTTAATTCTTCTTCCATCCAAGAATTTCACCAGGCTCCATAAAATTTACCATTTTCATCAATCCATTGATTGATTACCAATTTTGGAGGAAAAACTCGAAAATTTCTATTTTTTCAAAATTTGACATTTCTCACCAAAAATGTCTGAAAAATCCCTTTATTTTGAAAATTCTTTCGGGGCCCAAAATCAAATTAGAAATGCCCCAAAACTTCCAAAATTCCATTTTTTTAAAAAAAAAATTGGCTGACGGGGGCCTGCTGGGGCGCTTAGGGCCCGTACTGGGCCCTGCAGTGTGCCTACTGCGCGGGCCACGCGCACCTGTTGCTCACCCGAGCGGCCACCCAAGCGCACGACGGCCCGTGCAGGTGCCTCCGTGCAGCTGCACCAACGCGCGCTCGTGCGGCCAACGCCTGCTGCTGCCCGCTGCCATCTCACCCTTTTTTTATTTTTTTATTTTTCTTAGCTATTAAGCCCAAAATTTCTAGATTTCTTACCCCTCATACAAGCATCACAATATCCACTTTTTCCAACCAAAAACCATCTTATTTTATTTCTCTTTGATGCTTCCAACAACTCATGCCGAATGGGAAACTTACATCCATACTTAGGCCTCCTCAAGCCATAAGCCAATATCTCATTTTCTAAATAAAAACATACATTCCAAAACTAACAAAATAAATTACATTTCATAAATCAAACACAATACATAGGCTTCCAAAAGCCATAATAAGTTCTTGGATCTTCATTTCCATGCCTCCACATGCCAAACCACCCTTGCCTTGACTTTCTCATGCCTTGACAACCTATATGTGAGGGTAAAATCTCATGAGCTATTAAGCTCAATAAGGGTGCAATGCAAAATAAATATGAATATAACCATGTTTATGTATGCCAAATGCATGCAAATGAGGCTAGGCCCATCCATCTTCACAACCCTCCAAGGTTTGAGGCATCAACTTATCAACCTCCACAACATTAGTCCTCTATATGGCTATAGGTCCACTAGATCTTGTATCACACAAGTAACAACCACTACATGTAAATGCTACATAAAAACCTTATGAACCATACTTACAATACATTGCAAGGCCACCCTCCCATGGGGCTATCCCTTACCTCATTCTTCTCTTTGAAGCTTTAAAACCTCCTAGCTTCAATACCATCTATTCTCCTCAAGAGACCCTTAAAGTAAATTTTTTAAGGAGACTTAGCTACCATTTAAGAGAAATAAAAGATTACTAGACTAAGGAAGAACCCTTACCTTAGCACTCTTCATTTACTTTCTTCCTTCTCTTTTCTTCTCCTTGGAAGGCTTCTTCCATTCTCTTACTTTGTTTCTTTCTTTGCAATAGCAAAATTTGAGACAAATGCTCTCTTTCCCTTTATATGCTACTCTTGTCTTGAAATCTCAATTTCAAAACTTCATCTTAGCTTTTGATTTCTTCTTAGCCTTTTGAGAGAAAATCCCAACCATCCATCTCTTTAGATTAAATACATCTCTCTTGGAAGAAACACAATCCATGTCATTTCCTCTCTTTAAATCTCAACCATTGGATTACTTTGCCTTTACAAGACTTAATCTCTACCATTAAAAGGAAGCACAATCCATGTGCCTATCCAAGAATTAATCTTAGCCATCCAAAATTAGTCTTTAAATTAAATCATTAATATGTTGGCAATCCTTGCCAACCTTCAAGACTAAATGGTGGCTCTTAGATCATTTTCCAATTCCAAGAATCAATCTCATCCCTCCAATTCTTCATTTCTTTCCCATTTAAATTAATGGGACTATTTTCACCCCATCACATGAGAGACCACTTTGAAAGACATAATCCTTCATTTTCCAATTATATATATAACCATTTTTATCAAGCAGTAATGGGTGACTAATTTCCTATTTTCTTTTAGATTTTCCTTAATCCATATAATCATGTCTCTCATTAAATGCAAGAATGACCAATATCATTTCTTTTTGCATTTATTAATTCTCTCTTTTAACTTGGACCACATTAAGCCATGTGTCACTACAAGACACCAATATTGACTTCCAAGTTCTAATTTCATCCATCCACGTGGCATTACCACATTTATTCACCAATTTAGGAAAAAAATAATTATTTTCACAAATAATTGAATATCCACCATTTTCCCAATTTTTCATAATTTAATTCCTTTATGGAATTTATTCTGAAATTACCAAAATGCCTTTTATGAATTATTAATCCCATATATCTCCACATAAATACAAAATTAGGATTTAATTCACTTACACACCTAATTCCACCTAGGAATTATTTTCAATTTACCAAAATACCCTTTTATTGGACTTCACTATCCAAATTATCAAAATGCCCCTCTCATAGGCCACCAATATTTTCAAGGGTCTAACCCTTCTCAAGGGCATTTTTGGAAGTTTCTCACTTCCCTTCTCATTCTCTTAACATCGGTAACACCGGGTGTTACACTGCCTGCTGGCCGCAGTAGGGGTGTGTAGGCCCTCTTTTGGATGCGCGTGGGGACCCTTCTTGACTTGAAAATTTTCAGATTTATTCCTCTAATTATACCCTATACCCCTATTGTAACACTCTACTTTCTCGGGTATGTTATAACTTCAGAAATTTTAACCATATTTTTTCTTTTTTAAATTAACTCATCATGATAAAATTTCAAAATTTCCTTACTACCTGCCTATCATTAGCTTACTTATACTCTATATATGCTAGGCTAGATATTCATAAAAAACAGAAGCAAGAATCAAACCTTAACATACCTCGATCCCCATTAATATTACATGATCGTTTCAAACACAATTTAATAATACAAGATTATTCATCATCAGAACATAAGTATTTGAAAATAATATAAGTTTTTCAACATGACTTGAAACATAACATAACATGACTGATACATAATAGGATCCTCATGCAGAAACTAAGTGCAAAAATACTTTATTTACACTCGTAATGCCCTGAGTTGTTACATCTCATTCCATTTCTGTGCCTTCGCTGCAAACCCCATCTGGACCGTTTGAATGTTTCAGGGGCAAGACTTACATTAGATGTTGAATGATCTAAATAAGAGTACATCATTTAATGCATGAGTATGAATGCAATGCACTTATTATCCTTACTCTCATGTTTGGGTCAACCGTACGCAACTGTTACTCGTTATTTTTACAGTCTCCCTACTAGATCAAAGTGTATGGGTGCACCCTTGGCAAAGTAACGGCGTCAATCCCTAATCTCAAACCCATGCAACATATGACCATGAATCTCATCGTGCCCATATGCATATATCATTATCAAAAAATGTAATGCAATCTATGTAATGCATAGCATACCATCATAACAACATGATAACAAAACGCTTTCGTAAAACTAGGTTTTGGGTTGAAAAACGCTTACAAGTCCCTTTCATAAACTAAATCCAATTGAATAGTACCACTTACAAAACCATGTTTAGGATAAGATTACTCACCTTTAGACACAAACTCGAATTTTTTCGAAAAATGTTTTCACCTCGATTTGTGTACCAAGCCTCGAAACTTGCACCAACACCCAAACTTAAGCCCTAAGGCACCCTAAACACCATATTAAATCAGTAAACACCATCATTAATTTTTTTTTTATATTTTCTTTAATTTCTCCCTATTTTTTCTCATTAATATTCTGAAATATATATCTACACCCAATTTTTTTCAAATCTTTTTACATAACAAATCCTAAAATATTTTTCTAGAAAATTTTAAAAAAAGCTCAGAAAAACCTGCTGCGCATGCGCTCTCACGCGCCTAGCGCGTGGACTACGAGTGGAAGAAGGAAGGCCACGTTCTAGTCTTCTTCTCTGGCGACGACACACCAAAGTTGTTGGTTTCTTCGCCTAGGTTATTCTCTTCCTTCAGTCGATCACAGAGGTGTGATTGGATGCTTGAAAGGACGCTCGAGAGGGTCTCAACTAGAGCTTAAAACCTTCGGCTAGTTCGTTTGCCTCGTTCTTTGGCGACTCCTCAAAACCTCACCAAACACACACGAAAACTCTCCATTTTTTCCAGAAACGATCTTCACACCCTCTAGAGCAAAAGCCCCTTATCCACGACCTTTGATTTTCCTTAAAATGAGCCCGATTTCGAGCTTAAATGTTGAGAATTTTCTGCTACTTTAGATCTCTATTTATACCGAAAATCGAACCATAACAAGACTAGTCTCGCACTACCCATGACCACCAGAGTCCTTTCGTGCCCAAGATCGATCCAAAACGCACCGAAAATTGCCCCAAAAAGCTGATTTATAGTGTATAAATTTTTGATCGAATTTTATCCAATTTAATCATTTTTGTCAGCCATATATCGCTTTAGGACAAGCTTTGGGGTCCCTTGGACCTTTACTTCGAGTTTTCCATGGCCGAAAACGGTGATTGAGTGGATGGCCGAAAGTGTGGTTGGCTATGGTTGCCAAGCTTTTTCCAGAATTTGCACTTTTACCCCCCTAAAACTTTGAAATGCATTTTGACCCTTTCCATAAGGCCCCTGAGTTTTTCAAAACTTTTGTTAAGACCCTCACGATCTAAACTTCTCATTTGACCCCCTGAGATTTTGGAAAAATGTAATTTCGACCTCTCTCAAGAAATTTAAAAAATTGCACTTTGGCTCGGACTTATGCTTTGCTTGCAAAACCCCCTTATTGTATCCCAAAACCACTCAAGGGTTTTTTACTAGGCCTAATTTGACTTCTTTAAGCGTTTTGTTGACTTTTTGAAAGTCTCTTAGGACAATTCAGGTTTTCAGCCCGATCTGAAATTGTACCGAAAACTGACTCTGATACAATTTCTTTTGGTGCTAAAATCATATCTTGAATTGCTTAATGATGATGTGGCCTTCATTTTGATCATTCGAGTTTCGGGATACTCCCTTCGAGTGACTCGGCTAAATGACATTATCAATTTGCTTTATAAGCCCCTGAATTCAACCATTCTAATGTCACGAATTACATCACGCATTATTTATTTAAAATATGGGGTTTTACACCTATGTAAAATTATTTAACTTTGGGTTTACGAAAATTTGTGTTGTATGCAGAAAATCCTAACTGACAACTGTGAATAGTACCAGGTCAAGTAACTGAGGTGGGTGACTCCTACTCTTGCGAACTCTCGCATTTCTTGCATGTTGTATTCATGGCTAGTGGTTTGAAATGGGCTGCATCATGTACATGGTCTTAGACCACACCATTCCAAGTCAGGAATGGCTATGGCTTTATGATAACATGATGGCCAGCGAGAGTGATTGCAACACCTTGGTACTATCGGGTTACTTCATGACATATTGGAAAGCGTATTTGCACGCACCACAATATTGGGTCATGCACTTAGATATTAATGTCTAACCTAGGTGTTTCATACCCCTGAAACATTACACATTCTAGGTGCATTAAGTGTATTGGGTAACCCGGGTTCAAGCAAAGGCAAGGGAGAAGTGGCTACTTAATTTTACCCTTATTTTTCTTACTTTCTAATAAATCAAGTCGTTGTAATGACACTACCTAAGACCGGTTTAATTTATTACAAATTCCTATTTGAGATGTCTTGAGGACTTCATTTTTTACAAGGAAAGGATAAAGGTTGAGGTATGGTAACTTTCAAGTTGTATCACATGGCATACTTATATTTTGTCCAAATATTTAAAAAGCATTATTGAAAATACAGGTTATTAAAGACTGTTGGTACATGGACATTTATATGATTAACCACTATAATAATAGGCATGAGATCCTGTGTTGTCATGTTATATCAGGAAGGTAACCTTTCTACGTTAATTTCATTTTGATTAATTTAGAGTAAATAATTGGAATGACAAAAGTAAGGAAGAAAACAAAGGTATAGGACTATAATAATTTTTCGAAGCTTTCAAGTATTTTAAATTATTTAATGTGAAAGAAAAAAGGACAAAAAGTCACTAACGAGTTTAAATAATGCCTCTTGCATTTAAACTTTGAAATTAATGCGCTAAAATCTATTCTGGAAATTGCAGGGCGTTACAATGTTGATTCTGGGGATAGGCCTGATCCTCTTGTGGCCAGGGTCGTGTTGAGATTCAGAATGCTTTTGAGTGGGAAGAAAATGCCTAACATGATATAGGGGTGATACGTATCCGGGTTCATGCGTTGAGGTTGTCCCTCTTAAACAGGATTATGTTATGCCAATGTGTCGATAAGATTGTGTTGCCTTTAGAGAGATTGCATTTTTTTCAGTTAGGGTTAAGTGCTATGTGAGATTCTCTTAGGTTGAGACATGACGGGATATGTTGGTTTTGTTTCATGGTTTTGCATATATTCATGAAAATGTTCTTGAGCTCTTATTTAGATGATTTAACATCTAATTTGGACTATGTTCCTGGAATATTCAAACGTTTCAGATGAAAGCAGTGGTGCTAAAGGAAAATGGGTTATCGAGATGTAGCTGTCATTTATGTTGGTGATCTTTAGTATCTATTTGGTCTATGTTAGAAGTGTTTAGTAGTTGTTGTTGAGAGATGGGTCTCTATATATTTTATTTTGAAGATGTCATATTAAACGATGGTTCGATTTCTACGTTATGAATAAAGTGAATTTGGTTATGTGAAATTTAATGTTTCGATTCTGCTTTTGTTGATGTGATGATATTACTAATCTTACTTTATTCTTTTAAGTTAATATGCTGAGATGGTAGATCGAAATTGTTGGGGTTTAATTTACGTTGAGTGTATGTTGAATGAGTATTGAAAAATATATATATATATATCCTCGAAATCTTGAGTTAATGCATGCTTAGGAAAAATGGGGCGTTCCAACACCCCCCACTGCCACCGCAACTTCGATCATCGACCGTACATGCTATTGGCGGTGCGAGCCACCATTGATCACCCTCCAGCTAGTTGCTAATTTTGTGTACTCTCTCCTATCTTTTCTCCATACTCCTCTCCTTTATTTTCTCTTCTCTTGCTATATCTAAGGAGATTTGACTGTTGGATCTTGTTAGTTTTTGGGTATATTGGTCAATGACTCCTTGGGTGTTGGGTGGTTGCTTCTAATCACAGGAAAGCACCGGCCATCGTAACTGGTAGTGCAGTTTTGAGTTTGTGGCCAAAAATTAAATAATAGATCTATGCAAATGTAACTATTAAATCTAACCCATTTTTGTGTATCTTAACCCCTTTGGTTTGGAGTGTTTAATGGTAGACTTTGATCATGTGAATCTCCGGCTAGCGTTGGAGAAGATACAGGGTGTTGGAGAAGAAGAAAAGAGAAAAAAGAAAAGGAAAAAAGAAAAAGAAAGAAAAAGAAAAAAGAAAAAAAGGAAAAGGAAAAAACTAAAAGAAGAGAAAAAAAGAATTAAAAAATTTATTATTAAATTTTGAAAATAAAATTATATATTTATTTAAAATTTAAAAAATGTAGTATATCTATATTATAACTAAAAATATAAGATAACATATGTTATATTATTAAGTGTATAATTTAACATAAATTATTGTTAACATATATGTCAGTAATTTATTAATCAAATTTATTATATTTTTTAATAGTAGAATTTCATAAAAAAGACTTAAATTTATTATTTAATAATAAAATTCATTGAATAAAATATCATAATAACAAAAAAGAAAGAGTTTTTTAAAATTTCAAAACAAATGCGTTTTCTAGTTTTCTGTTTTCAGAAAGAGTTTTTCAGAATGACAAAAAGAACACGTTTTTAAAATTCTTAAAACAGACATTCAAAACACAAAACAGAAAATAAATTTAAAATTCAAAAATTAAAATTGAAACACGAAAAGAACACCACCTAATAATTTTTAAGATGAAATATACATAAATAAATTATTTATTTTAAAATAAATAATATCTTTGTTACATAATGTAAAAAAATGTGACATATAATTCTCTATCAATCTGGATAAATAAGAGTTATGATTTATAAGAAACAAATCACTTTTTTCTTTTATAAAGACTCTTTAAGAATAAAATTGAGCACGTACTTAAGATGAAATATAATTATATTTTAGTTATTATGTAATAAAGGATGTGAAACTTATATTGAATATCTTGTACGAGGGGATTCAGGGTGTTCATGTTAAGAGGAATAATTTTATATTAGTAAAAAAAATAGAAAAAAAAAAGAAAGAAATGAATCCCTCCTAAAATTTAGTGCGTTCAGTTTATAATAAATAAATATATTTTGAGTTTTTTTAATTGCGTAATCCATCATAATTGGCATAAAAAAATTCATCATAATTTTGGAGAGAATTAATAAGAATTATGTTAAAATACAATAAAGCATGTTTCTGTAAGACTTATTATTGTGGCTCACATAATATTATTAATAAATTAAATTAAAGTGGTTAGTGGACTAAAATCAAATTGGTCAATTTGAGAATTGGGTGATTTTTTAACTACTTACTTTGATGGACAATGGGCAGTTTTTAGGCCTACGAAAACTGCTTCCCTCTACCTATAAATATAAATGTGTTCCATCAATAATATACATTCAATAACAGAAAAGGTGAAGAGAGAGAACAGATTTCTAGTTTACTATGTTTCTCTTCCTTTGTAGATTTTCAACTTCTTAATTAACCGTCATGGATCAAGGTATGTAATTTTGATCAATAATGTGTATGTGAAAATTGTAAGTTCTAAAATTCTGGTATTAGAGTTTCTGTGAATGAAGAAATTGCGAGGAATAATTGAATTCTTACAGTTTCATGTGCAAGAATGACAAATTGGGAAGCCAAAACCATAAAATAATCTGGATACAATCCCATTAAATAATTCACATATTTTTTTATTCCTTTAACAACGAGTTAAACACTATTATTCAAAGATAAATATAAATATAAATATAAATACAAATAATGTTAAATCAAACTACTTGTAGTGGTTCGGGTTAATATCACAATTATTAACACTACTGACGATCTATCATTCTAATATTTAGGGATGATCATGATTGAGAGTTAATTTTTTCTATACACACTTTTAAAGATTTCCTCTAACATTTGTGTATAGTTGTATAACTTTTTTTTTTTTTATTTCTTTGTTTAGAGGAGATCTTTGTTCGCTTGTTTAATTTTGTTCTATTTTGGGATGTCTTCTCTTATGGGAGTCTCTGTCACTCGATCCCACAATGGTTACATAGGAATGAATTCAGACTCAGAAAGTTAGGTCGGCCACCACTCCCTACTAACCACTAAAGTAATTCTAGGAGATTAATTTTTTTTTCTATTTTAGTCTTTCATTGTGATGTTTGAAGTATGCCCTAGCATAAAGTTGTAGTTACTTTTGCTATTTTTTGGTTTAATGAAATTCTTGTTTTAAAAAAATATATTCATGAAACATAATAATACATATATATATATATATAATAATTCACAATTTAGTTATAAGGAAATTCAAGTAGGGACTTGTCTTTCATAGTAAATATCAAATCCTTAGATGAATCTTTTCATGTCTCGTGACATACACATGGACATTAGACAACTTTAGTTATTTTTATGTGTTAAGAAAATAATAACTCATAATTCACCTGCACCCAAGTACAGATAATATTATGCTATAATTATAACGAGGGCACTCTCAATTTGAAAGAATTCTAGTTTGGCAGCACTTTATCTGTGTGGGGATGGTCAGCGAATTTGACCTTTTGGGGGTCATCCTTTGTGTCTTGAGACATAAAAATAAATAAATAAATAATAGGATTGGACCACAAAAAGAAACCCAGTGGGCTGCCACTCAAGCAATATTGTTGCAAAGATGGGTTGCTTCAGAAGAGTCAGATAAAAGATGCCTTCTTTTTACTCCACTGTTGCTGCAAACCTTGCTCTTTCACCCTACCATTTTCTTTTAGTAATGGGTAAGTTTGGGTTTAAGGCTTTATTTGGCAATACGATTTGACCGTTTATAAGTTATTAGTATAACATTTAAATTATAAGACTTATTTAATTACCTATTTGGATTTATCAAGAGCTTTAAAGTTTCACAGCTTAATCACTTTTGTATTAGCGTTTAAAGAAAGATTTGGGGCAGTAGCTTTTGCAGAAAAACTTGTGAGAGCTTATAGAGTTGACCAAGGAAATGACTATTTTGCCCTCTTCCAATTTCAATATTTACACTTCTTATCCCTTGACCCTCTTATTCTCCTTTAACGAAGCTCTCTTCTCCCATAGCATTTGTGTCTCTTCCATTGCCAAATCTCTTCTCATAATGGTCGCCACCGTTTGTAATACCTTAAGCTTTAGGAATAAATTTAATTAAGTTATGTTTAATCATATGTAATTAATTTATTGTGTTTATGTAATTAATATAGTTTAATTTACCTTAAGTACATTTAAGACAATATGTAAAATATATATATAAATAAGCAAAAGGAAATAATATTAGTATTAGTATATACGTATGTATGTATGTATAAAAAAAATAAAAAAAAAATCCGAAAATCAGTTTTTGCAGAGCAGTGCGCTGCCAGAGCATGGCCGCGCCTGCAAATTGAAATTTAGGGGCAAGGAAGGGGTTTTTAATGCTGAAGTGACCGGGGTATGGCCTCTGGGAAGCGTGGTCGTCGATGGGAAAGCGAAGCACGTCGAAAATGGGCTATAAATAGCCAAGTTCGCGCTAGCCCTACCATCCAAAAATTTTAATTCAAAGAGTGGCCGATTGGGAGAGATTTTGTGAGATTGGAGGGTGGGGTTTTGATCTTCAGCTCGTGGGCAAACATTCTGGAAAATTTGGAGGTTAACGAAGCAGTGGAGAAGGAGCAATCAAGCTCGCTGGAAAATCGCGAACTCGCCAGAGCCGCGACTTCAAACGACGAATCGAGGTACCAACTGTTATTTTTTTGAGAATTTAAAGCCATAATCGAGTTTTGGGGGTCGAGTTTAAGGGGAGAGGAGGCTTCTTTCGAAGCTTCGTGCATTGGCAGCGTCGTCAGCGGCATTAGAGCCGCCGGGGAAGATGACCGGAAAGGGGGGGGTCGGGCGCGTGAATGCACGCTCCCGCGGTTGAGGCAAAGGCGCGTGCAGCCCACGCGCCAGTCCGAAAAAAAAAAGAAATAGAAAAGGAAATAAGAAAAGAAAAGAAAAGAAAAGAAAGGAAAAGAAAATAAAATAGAAGAAATAAAATTCTGAATTTTTTTTTTTAAATCTGGAATGTTGTTATGATATATTTAGTATAGAATTTTTTGGAAATGTTAAATTTATTAATAATTTAAGTAGATTTTTCTATTATAGAAATAAAGAAAAAATAGGATTTTGATTTTGAAAATTTCAAGGAAATTTCAGAATGTTATAAGTTAAATATTAGTGAAAATAAATTGAATAAAATAAAAGATTAGGTAATTATTATGTAATAATTACATATTTAGCTATTATGAAATAAGGGGAAAATAGGAATTTAAGTTAGAAAATTCCATAATACTAGGAATATTATTTAAGGAATATTAGTAAAAAGAGATTAAATTTTTATGAAGCCTCGATAATTATTATGTACTTTTGGAAGAGATAAAACTTAGGAATAAAAGAAAAATAGAAGAAATTATGAAAAAATAGCAAATAGTATTCTAAAAAAATAAATTTATGTTGTAGGGGTCCGTGTGAGCAAGGAGATTAAGGGATAGCCGCTTGACACGTAGTTCAAGATAAATTAGCTGTAAGTATGCTGCCTGAATTTAATACAGTTGTAAATGTAAATGCTTTTATCATATTGGCATGCTATGATATGAAATCATCACGTAGACTGCATCAATGGCATGACTATGAAATGCATACATGCACAATGATACTGTTGATTACATGCATATGAGTGGCTGCACTCTCACCCTGCAATTAAAACACAAAACAAAACACAATAAAAATTTTATTTTTTTTTCTTTATATTGGTGAGAGGTTTATACTCATCAGTGTACGAGTGCAGTTGTAGTCCAAATTTAAATTTATATTTTCTAGATGAGTCTAGGTCGTCCACTGAGAGATTTATTTATGGCAAAATAAAAAGAATGTCACACACAAACACACGCGTTTGGATGAATTGGAAACAAGATTTTTTATGAATTTTTAAATAACAGATGCTAGGAAATAAAGTAAGACAAAAGTTAAAATAAACACTGAATGTAAAAATCTAGAATTAAATAAGTCTTGAGTTAAGGTAATTTCAGCACTAACCCATTGATTCCCAATTTTTAGTAGAAAAGATTAGTAACGTTAATTTAATTTCAGACATGAGGGTTTGTTATTAAATGCAATTAGAGATGATGATAGTTCTAATTTAAGCAATTCTCATACATGATATGTGAGATTCTAGTTTAAGCAACTACCATAAATCTAATTACAATTAATACACAAAACAACTAAATTAATCATCCGGGTTTGGGTATGATAGCGTTTCCAGTTCTAGTAACTCTCATACATGGCATGAAAGCTCTAAGTTAGGCTTACGCTCCAATCCAAACCTAGTGATTTCTTAATTTAAAAATACACACTCATATTGAAATTTAAATTAATATCACTCATTTAAAGCGTAGCTTCCTTTGGGAATCATTGGCGTTGGACACTATCCTTGCCTTAACCCAAGATTGGGTTTAGCTACTCATCATTATTTGTAAATTAATTAACAGGAATTTAAATGGTGTAATTTAAATGACAAGAATTAAAATAGCAGAAACTAACCGGTCATTTAGGCGGTGAATAATAAAGAGACAAGAATTAAAATTGCAGAAATTTAAATGCATAAACTAACCGGTCATTTAGGCGATGGATAATTAAGTAACAATTAAGTAAGAACACATGAGAGAACAATAAAGAAAAGAAAAGAGAACAAGAACAATTCTTAAAGAGAAAATATAAGAAAACAACTAAGATTTGATTCAAGAATAATAATCACCTTTACAAATGCAATCAAGTGAGCTATTTATAACCCACAAGATGCAATACAAACCACACACTTTCAATTATTTAACTAGACATAATTATATCTAATGGGCACTCACACACTTAAAGTTAAATGGATTTTAGCTAAAATACATACCTAATAAAGCACTCATAAAGTTAAATAGATTTTAGCTAAAAAAATCACACCTAATAAAGCACTCATAAAATAAATATTTAAAAATAAAAAAAATAAATCTCTACAATTGAGTTTTTGATCTTCATTAGGATTAAAAATAATCTTTGGGCCTTTTCCAAATGATGTTTTCCATGGATTACTCAAGTTGGGATTTAATTCTTCATGGGCTTGAATTCTTCATGAGTTTTAATTCTTCATGGGCTTGAATTCTTCATGCCTACAAACAAGCAAGTATTATTAATAAATTATATATTATATATATTTATATGATATATTATATGGTATATTATATACTTATATATTATATAGATAATCCATGTATGCACTCCATTGAGTATATATATGTATTATATTTACATGTTTATTATAATATATTATATATTATATATATAGATATATATTACACATAACTATTCAATTAAACCAATTTAAAATCAAAATGGGGGTTATATTATAACAAAAATTTTACAAAATTAACCACTAATCAATGAGGCCGTAGGGAGTGCAAACTGGCACCGCTGGCCTATCAAGGGTGCACCCATACACCTCGGCTTCAAAGAGGTGGCCGCTAAAATGATAGGCAACATGAGCGGTGTAGTTGACACCTACGATGAAAGACATCGCATACACTCATAGCATTGTATCATCTAACATGGGTTCGCCCTTGGAACATTCAACGTTCCAGCCGAGACTTGTAGAGATAATTCAGAGAGTGGTGATGTGTAGTGACACGAGACATCAAGATGCGAGTAAATGTACCATATTATAATACGATTAGTTTAAGATTTATGTATATTGTTCCATCATCAAACGCTTTATGTATTAACTTATATTAAATGCCATGTACAATTATTACATTATGCATTACCATGAGCAGGTTCGATTCAGCTTCTGCTTTACATTTATTTCTAATCTAGATATCTCATCTGGCACTAGATACGGTCTTAAGAAATTTTAAAATAATGTTTAAAAAAAAAAATTGACCAAATTTCCTAAGGCATGACATGCCCAAGAAGGCAGGCTGTTACACCGTTGCCCATCGCTGCCATTGCCGCCTATCGCTGCTATTGCCTCTAATGCTGCAAGTCGCCATCGCCGCCTACAAGCCACTATCGTCGCCTTCTGGATCCAGATCCGCCATCATCATTGTCGTCGCCTGGGGTCTTCTCTGTCGCGCCTGCTGCTGCCTCTTCCTACTTCCAAATTGCCCTATTCTAATTTCAATAATTTTATGTATTGATAAAATTAAAAAATAATAATTTTATATAATATTTCAACATATATATTGAATATTTTTATGAATTAAATTAAATTTACACATAAAGTTAAAAAAATTATATATTTTTTAAAATTATTTTATAATTTATTAATATGTAATTGTAAGTATTTTAGCAATTGGACATCAATTGCAGTTTTTTAAAAAATATATATTTTTTTTTTTGAATTTTATTTACATTATTCAATGTCATGTCCATTTTAATCTTTTTGTTAAATTCTAACAATTTATTAGATTTTACAAACCAAACACATAACTTTACACTAATAGTTTAAAAACATATTTATCTAAATATGTTATCAGTTAAATACGTTATCAGTTTAAATACTATTACACAACTTAAATATTACCCAACTTAAACCTGTTAAAAAATAGTCTGGCCAAACTAAGCCTAAATGGTATTTGTGTGTAGGAGAGAAGGGTTGTTGTCTCACTTATTAGGTCAGATTTTACGGGATTAGTTAGTCATATTTTAGTAATTAGGTCTTCTTTGTTGCCTCCTAAGTGTCATAAATTAAATAGTTCAATTTCAATGTTTATGTTTATCATCACACAATAATTGAATAATGTATTAAATTAAAATAAAATGTAATTTTACACGAAAAAAATGAAAAAAAAACCCTTATATCCTCAAGATTCAAATAACCTGTCATTCATATCTCGATGACTTTGATTATATATTCGTAGCATTTCATGTTATTTTTAATTTTAATAGAATAATCTATTTATAAAAATAGACTATAATTCCGATGGAATTGGGTTCCCTATCCCTATCCCTATCGTTACCAAACATACATTTACCATGAGACATTCTAAATTAGATTATGCTTGCCAAATGAACCCATAAAAATTTTTATCTGCTTAAAGTTTGAGAAGCAATCTAAAAGACAATATATAAACTCTTGTTTAAGTGATTTCGTTAGTTCTTTTACCCTTAAACTTAAAGATACCACATGGAACACGACCAATTAGAATTAAAATGTGATGAGTCACTGCAATTTATGTTGTGTATATGATGTATCTGTCTCGGCTCTCCAATCTCCAAGTTTGCCAGCCACTTTGGAAGGCTTTATATCCAGTGGTATCTGGCAATATTAGGGGAAGCTTCTCGGCAGCGTACAAATCTCTAGTCTTGTCTTTCACCATCCCTCTTCCCCATAAAAATTAAAGATCAACATAGGCTTACATATTAACAGCCAAATTACCAGTATCCAAAATGCAAAAACAAACAGGCTATTGGGTGTTGGGTAAGAAAAAGACTGCAAATTTTGGGTAAAAATTTGGTGTGCGCAGCAATTAGGGCCCAGTTGACAATTTTTTTGTGGTTGGTAATTGTTGTCCTCTTGCCATCAGTCTGCTAATTATTGGGCTCACAGTTACTTGCACTTTGTGCTTCTCGCTCCATCATGTGTTTGTTAAAAGTCCTGATATGGAGTACAAGAATAACATTACAGTTCTTGCTCTAAACCCAATAAGAAAGAACTCTGAATGTAGCTTCTATTTAGGTTATTTAATTACTTGTGTTGTTTTCCTGGCAATAATTTTGTTAATGTGCCTCCCAAATTGTCTGAGAGTTTAAATTGTGAAATGGTTGTGCGCTACCAGGTCACACTTGCATTACCCCTCTCTCTCTCTCTCTCTTCTCCATCTCTCTCCCTCCCTCTCTCTTTGTGTGTGAATATATGTAAAGTGCTTTCTTGTACCGGCGCACATGAGGTGTCTCAAACAACTGTATGTTCCATTGAAAGGGCAGAAACTCAAAGAGAGTTCTTTGTTAATGCTAAAGTTAGGCAAGAATCCTAAATTTATCATTTTTTGAAGAGAGAGATAATTGATATGCCTTAACCTATAGTGTCAAACATCACACAACTCAATAGTATAAGTAAAAAAGTTATTATTATTATTCTTAAAAACTTGAGATAGTACATTCAGTTTAAACATGTTATCATGTAGATAACTCATTCCCACAAACATACCCCTCTTAGTTAGAGTAAATTTATCTGATTCAAATATAAGCTTGAATCCATTTTTATTCAACATGTTCCAAGCACTAAATTGTTTTGAATTTCAAGCACATGACACACATCATTAATGGTAAGTATCTTTTCAAAGGTCCACTTCAGTAGGACCTTGCCTTTTTCCCCCACTATAGAAGCTGAAACATTTCCCATATACAACTTTTCAATGTCGTCTGACTTTTCATATGTGGTGAACAGAGTCTTATCCTTACAGACATGCCTTGTAGCCCTAGTATTTATCCACCAGTCTTTGTTGTTAAACACCATGCAGACATTCGTGAAAGTAGAAACCAGGTTGTCATATTCCTTCATCACATTAGTTTGATTGCACTACAAAAAAATTGGATTTTAGTGACGATTTTCTGTCATTTTGCGACGATTTTTACTGCCATAAAGTGATTTTCTAGTGGTTTTGAAAATCACCTCAGATACAATTGTTGTGAAGCATTTTACGATTATTTTTAACAACTACTGGAGTAACCGCCACAAAGTTATATTTTTTGTGACGGTTGGTAACATTTAGCGACAATTCTCAATTTCAATGATTTTAGCGATGATTTCTTAAAATCATCGTTGTTTCTAGCACATGTACGCAAGGCTATTGGTCGTGACTGCTCGCTTGGCCGCCCTATATGCCATGTGGCAATGTTGAAATTTTATTCCAGCAATTGCCTTCCTCAGTTTCGATATCAAGATGTCCCATACGCGCGTGCACATAGGAAACTAGTCGATTTGTAAAGCCTCCTTATCGTATACCTGCGCATATTAATTAGACAGCAATTTAACAACTATTTTTCAGAATTACATTTGGACCCATAAACTCAAGTTTTCATAATTACATTTCGACCCCCCAAGTTTTCAAAATTTCACTTGGGCCCTTAAACTTAAGTTTCAAGAATTACATTTTGACCCCCAAGTTTAGGAAATTACACTTGGACCCACAAACTGAAGTTCCCATAATTACATTTAGGCCCCCAAGTTTTCAAAATTACACTTGGCCCTAAATTAAATTAAATAAAATAAATAATGGAATAAATTAATTAATTAATTAAAAAATAAAAAGAAGAGTTAGCATATTTTTTTAAAATTTCTTTTTTTTTTTATAAATTATCAAAATTTTATGTATTTTTAATGTAAATATTAGATTATTTTTTGCAATAGTTCTTCAAAATTGTTGCAAATGTCAATTTAATTTATTTTTTAATTATTAAATTATTTTTTAAATTTTATGACAATTTTTCAAAAATTGTCGCAAAATTTAAGTTTTTAATGATTAAATTAATAAATTTTGCGGCAATTCTTAACTATCGCAAGTGTTAATTTAATTTAATTTTTTAATTATTAAATTATTTTTAAAATTTAAAGACAGTTTCTTTAAAATTGTCGCAAAATTTAATTTTAAATTTTTAAATTTTGCGACGATTTATTAAAATTGCTGTAAAATGTTGAAGGAATTATCGCAAAATACCATGTTTTGTGACAGTTTCTAAAACTACAGCAAAAAAACTTTTTTTTTTTTTTATAGTGTTAGGCCTAGTCTTACGTTGGTTATTGTCAGAGCTTTGTCTCGTTTTGTGACGGCAGTCAATATCTCTATAATCCATCTTTCCACGCACCTAGGGGTGTGCAATCGATTATAACCAAACCGAACCAACCAAAAAATACTAATCAAACCTAACCGACCAATATATAATAACCAAACTAAATCGAACTGACTAATCCCACTAACCAAACTAACTGAAATCGAAGTAACCGAAAACTAAACTGAATTAACCGAACCGATAACCAATTATGCAAAATCAGTATAGAACAAACCGATTTGCAGAAATGAAATATAAGAACAGCATATACAAAACCATTTAGAAATTGAGAGAACACAAATTAATTTGTGTAAAAGAAGGAAATACTGATGAAAGGAAGAAATATCAAGAAACTATCTCACTGAAACTAACCTAACTGAAATATCAAGAAACTGACCCATAACAAGGAGACGAAAGGGAAGACCGATCATCACTGAAAGTGAAAAAAAATTGAAAAATTAAAACCTTAACCGAACGTCAATACTAATCGTGCCAGAGCATCGAAGATGATGGAAATGAGGGGGCGATGGTGTCGCCGTGCCAAAGCGTCGAAGACAATGGAAGAGAGAGGGCAGAACCGAAGCGAACAGAAGACGCGCGCGGTTCGGTCCTTCTGCCTTGGTTTTCTCTCATCTGCATCTCTGTTTGTCGCTTGAAATTTTCACTTTGCGTCTGCAGCATCTTCGAAATGCACGTCGTCGTCGCCCAATTGCCCTTTCGCCATTTCGGCAGGCGCCGCCATGGCCCAGATCTTGGAATAACCCTCGTTGATCGTCCAAGGATAAGGAAAAGAAGAAACGAAGGCGAGGGATGGTGGGATGAGGGTTAGGGTTCGATTCAGTCGGGTGTGGGTTCTGTGTTTTGGGGCTGTCGGAATCAATCAGTCTCGCCTGCGAGAGGGAGGGTGGAGAGAGAGAGAGAGAGGGGAGGGTGTAGTTTTAGCAGCAATCGCAGGCGAAGGTGGGGGGCGGGTACGTGTGTCGTGGGTCAGGTGGGTTCCGTGTTTGGGGGGGGCGGGGGCGGTTATTGATTCGTTGAATCAGTTACTTCGGTTAACCGAATAACCGAAAATTGAAAATATTATTAACCAAACCGAACCGTTTCATAAAAAAATTGAATTAAATTAATCGAACTAAATTATTTTATCAAAAAAACTGGTTTGATTCGATTAGTTCGATTTATCCGAACTTCTGCTCATCCCTACACACACCCAACTATCTTAAATATAGTTGTTGATGGTTTTATTCTTAAGATTTAGGGTTTTTTTTGGTTGTCTGTGGCTTCTTGGACAGAAGTCTAGGAACATTAGGTATGTTGGGCCTTAGTTTCAAACTTGAGGGGGACTTTATGTCCCTTTCTGTTGTTCTCTTCAATTTAGAGGCTTATGGCCAGTTCCTTTGGTTGTGCCACATCACTTTCGTCTACTTTTCTAATAATCTCGAGGTTTGCTTTGAAAAATATTCATACGTTTCATTGACGAGCAAATCACACCAAAGGTTACAAAACATTGGTGTATTTTTCAATTTGATCACTAAACTTCAATTCTTTGTAAAGTGATAACAAAACTTTAAAATATGTTGCAATATGGTCACTAAAACGATTTTTGGACAATTTCTCGCCCAAATTGCTGACTTGGCAATGGCCACATGATCGCCACGTCAGTGCTACATCATCGCTACATCAGCAATTTCGGTTAGTAACTATCAAAAAATCACTTTAGTGATTACATTGTAAAACATTTTAAAGTTTTATTATCACTTTATAAGGAATTGAAGTTTAGCGATCAAATTGAAAAAAAAAAACCAAAATTTTGTGACAATTGATGTGATTTATCCGTTCATTGACTGAACTACTTAAATATAAACTAGGTGTGCTTCACCATAATAAAATATTACCACGTACATTAACCAAACTGCAATGTTTAATTATCGTTTTCCTCAATCTCATTGAGGTGATTGCCTTGGCTCTCAACTTCCACAATTTTCAAACGTCATTTATTGAGATTGTCCTGGTGTCTAAACCATGTTACCATCAAGGTCACCCTATCAAGAAACGATAGTCTACGTCCAGCCTATGAAAATAGCTCGTTTAAGAAGTTGAGCCTGGGCTCACCCCAACAAATTGCCCTATTTATTTATTGACACATGAAAATGTGGACTATTTTCTAGGTAGCATAGAAATGCATTCGGAATGCTGTTTTATCGTTTCTGAATCGTTTTTTCGTTTCGAAGATTGCAAGAATGCCCAGAAATGAATTTTTGGGTGTTTTTGTAAATTGCGAAACGTATAAGAGTATTTCAGAATTTACTAAAACTTGTTGAAAGCGCATTTAAGCCAGAAATGCATTTTCGATGACAGCTATCTCGCATTCCCTCTCTTTTCTTCTTCTTCTTTCTGGTTCCAATCGCCCGTTACTCATTTCTCCAAATTCGTCGATTCATCGTCGACCGTTGATCTGTCACTTCCGATTCCAATCGCCCATTGCCATTCCTTGCCAAAGATCGTTCCTTCAGTCACTTCCAGTCGAACCTCAATCTGTCACTTCTGATTTCGTCATTCCTTTAGTCGTTCACCGTCGTCGCTTCCGATTTCATCATTCCTTTAGTTCGTTACTTCCAATCGAACTTGTGTGTGTGTGTGTGTGTTCATCAGACTATTTGTGTTCTTTCAGTCAAATTTCTCATTCCTTTATGCATATGCATTCTGTGTGTTTATGTCTTTGTTTAATTTCTATTTGGTATTTTGTTTTTAATTTATTTATATTAAAATTGAATTAATTTTAAATTAATTAAATTGTTTTGAACCCGAATTTGTCACTTCCGATTTCGTCACTTCCAGTTGCTTCCGATTTTTTCGTTCCTTTAGTCATTAGTCGTTGTTGCTTCCGATTTGATTGTTCCTTCAATTCGTTGCTTCCAATCGAACTTGTGTGTGTGTGTTCATCAGACTGTTTGTGTTCCTTCAGTCCAATTTCTCATTCCTTTATGCGTATGCATTCTGTGTGTTTATGTCTTTGATTAATTTATGTTTGGTATTTTATTTTTAATTTATTTATATTAAAATTAAATTAATTAAATTCTTTCAATAATATGGCACATTGTACATTACGGAAAAGAAATTTTTATATTTGAATTTTTTTTTATAATTTACTCTATTAAAAATTATATTTACAAAAATTCTTATATATTTTTAAAATTTACAGTTTACCCTGTGTTTCCGTTTCTTATTTTTTTAGAAAAATATCGTTTCAGTATTTTCATTTCATTTTAGAGACGTATCGTTTTTTATTTCCGTACTACCTAGACTGTTTTTAGCCATTAAGATAAGGATAATGCTATTTGCACAATCAATTAGACAATTAATTTTATAATTTGTTGTAATTATAAAATTATTCTCCATTTTAATTACAAATCTACCCCGAATTTGCTACCTACTTACTCCTCCTTCTTCCTCATAATCTCTCGCAGTCTCTCTTTTCTTTCTGTCTCTCTCCCTTTCGTTCTTTCTCCTCCACCGCTGGTCGTTTTGCCCTCAATTGCTACCTACTTCCTTTTGCCTTTTGCTTCTTCCTCATACTCTGACACTCTCTTCTTTTTCTCTCTGTCTCTCTTTTGCTTTCTTTCTCCTCATAATTTCAGGTTATATATATTTTTTAAATAAAAATGTATACTAATAGTTTGATACAACTTTACATATAATTTGACTTTTTATTTTAAGTAATATAAATAAACTAGGGATAACCCGTACCTGAAGGCACGGTGCAACTAAAAAAAATTAAATATTAAATTTAAACGTGAAATAATCAAGTACTAAACTTAGACACGTACTAAACTGAAAGTCTAAACCCACTTATATCACGTATCTAAAGACAATGTGTATAGTTCTTAAACACAAAATTATCAAAAAATGAATATAAACATGCCTAAAGACATGGTATAAATAATATTAAAATTAAAATGCATTATGTAAAAGCACGGAATAGATGTATCTTTAGAATAGAGGCACGTGTATTTAAATAAAAGGCACGGTGTAAATAATATTAACAGTAGGGGGGAGGCGGCCATCAGCAGTCAGTAGGCGGAAGAGAGGCGTTGGCGGCCGCCCACGATGGTCGCTGGGTTCGGGGAACGTTGATGGCCGAGGGGGGTTGGTGGCGACTATCAGCTCCCGGCTGGGAGGGGGCGTTGGTGACTGCCCATGGCAGACGCTGGGTTCGGGGAATCGAGGTTCCCCGAATCCCGAGTTCCTCAAACCTCGTGAGTTAGGGAACCCAAGTTCCCTGAATTTTGGGGTTCAGGGAACCTCGATTCCCTGAACCCATTGGCACCCCCCTCTTCCTCCCTCCCCAGCGGCCATGACGCTCGCCACCCCTTCTCTTGCCCGCTGTCGTTGATGGCCGCCCCCCCCTCTAGCACCGTTGATGGCCACTTCTCCCCTTCATGGTCGCGAACACACACACACACACGCAAACATATACATATTCTCACACACTTAATATTATTTACACTGTGCCTTTAGACACGGGTATATGCTAGTCTATATACAATGTTCAAGTGACTTTTACGCTTACCTCATGAATGCGAATAGTATTAATGTCACGCTTATCGCGAATAACAACATTAACTATCGCTGATGTCATATATTCTCAATTTAGTTACGTAATAATGTGAAATTAGCATTTATATTGAAGTTTTCCAATTTGATTCACTATTGATGTTGGATTAAGTGGGCTTCTAGGCAAATTGGGCTTGAAGTTTTTAAGGTATGATGATGATGATAATAATAATAATAATTTTATGTTTAGTATAATTTTAAATTTTAAATTTGAAATCAAAAAATAGAGAAATCATCCTACATATAAATTATGAGGATTATTTTTGTTTTTATTTTATAAAGAGATTGTTTTTAGTTATTTAGAATTAAGAGTATCATAATATAAATTTAATTAAAACTAAAGCTACATTGCATGAAATAAAAATGAAAAACAAAATTTAAATAAAATTTAGAATTAAGAGCATCAGCATGTATATCAATGTCATACTCATTCTACTTACATATAAATTTGAACTACGGTGTATTTAAAAGTATGATCTCTCAAATTTGATTAATAATTTACGTGCACTACAAAAAAAAATGGTCTTTAGCGAGGGAAAATTAGCAAGAGGAAAAATAACCCGTCGTTAAAAGCATAATTTTCATAATTATAACAAGGAATTATTTATACTCTCGTTAAATGTCGTATAAAATTAAATTTTTAACGACGAGTTTCTGAATTTCTTACTATTAATTAAAAATCCTGTCGTAATTGAGTTTAAAAAATCAACAAAAATATTTCCCTCCAAATATATATATATAATTCTAATTAAGTAATATGTTTTATTATTTTTTCTCTGTACACTTAATATTCTTTTTTCATAATCTTCATTAGGTTAAAAATCTTCCTTCCCCGCCTCTTTTCCCTTGCTACCAAATCCCTAGCTGCCAAATCAAAATCTGAAGTGGCCTCTCCCATCAATCCAAATTTGCCTCTTTGTTTGAGCTTCAAACTACTACCAGGGCCGACGATTCAACGGCCTCTCTCTCGTATTTACGCAGACACAGAGATTTCGACAAACATTCAAATCGAGAGAAACTTTTCAAAGGCGAAGGCACTCCAACAACTCTTTTCTCTTCCAGGTAGGTACATTTCGAGCTGTTTATTTACATCGATGCATGTTTATATATTTTTATGAATTCTTCTTGACCTAAGGTTCAAGGCTGTTCTGTTATAATCTGAAGTCATGCATTTGAGAAATTTAAAATTATTTTGGATGTATTGGACTCTCCTATGGTTAACGTCAATCGGATTGCCATTTTTAATCACGTTTCGTAATTTACTTTTGAAGTATTTATATCATAATAGAGTAATAACTAAGATTTGATGTCAGATTTGTGTTTAATATTGGATCTATGGTGTGTTTTTGTTCTTGAAGAATTTGAGAAAAGTTTTCCCGTTTTGGAGGTTTCAATTGAAGGTGATTTCGAGATTTTTTTTTTTTTTTTTGGCGAGGCTATCCGTTGTTGTCGTTGCTATAATGTGGCGTATTTTTTGGATCCAAAAATATTGCTACCTGGATCTTCGTTTTGTTTTATTTCCATCTTTGGCGACTTCGTCACGAGAAGTTTCGTTTATGCTCTCTATTGCTTTCACTTCCTATGCCCTCTGTTTGGTTGCTGGGAAATAAGATACCTAAAGTCTATAGTGTTCTGCACTCTGTTAATTTTAGATCCTGAGAAACTAAACTCATTTTTCAATTTTAGCTTGCCTCTGGCTATAGAGTTCGTTAGCCGTGGACGTAGTTTTTCCCTGTTCTACACAGCTATTCGATGTATCTTCAATTTTACAGTAAGGTGTGAGAACATTTATATACAGTAAGTTGTGAGAACATTTATATACAGTAAGGTGTGAAATATTCAAATATATATATATAATATGTTGTAAGTCCAAGTAGAGGAATCACAATTGGAATGGAAAGGTGGGTGAGTGAGGATTGCCGAATGCAAGATATATATAAATATAGTATTGGATTTTATTGCTTTAGTAAATACATATATGGAATAAGATATTTGTATGTGAATGTAAGTAAAGGGAAGATCGAGGCTGTGAGATGTGTCTAGAATATATATAATATATTGTAATGATAGAGCCTCTTTCTCCATTCTTCTTTCCTGCCGTTCCATGTGCAGCCCAGTAATGAATTGATACACAATAATATATATATATATATATAATAGAAGATGATGATGGGTGAAAGAGAAGTTGGTTGCCATAATATGTTATAAAATATTATAGCAACAAGTTATATAAGACGTTATAATATGTTATAAAATATTATATGCAATAATATATATATAATATAAGATGATGACATTATATCTGTAAATATGTATCTGTAAATATATATCTGTAAATATGTATAGTATATGACATTATAGGAAGAAGAACAGAACAAAAGGCAGTGGAAAGGGTCTCCTTAAATATTTCATGAGTTGTGTTCAGTAAATACATAAATATTTTGAATGAATATTTGTTATATTTTAAATATTACTTAAGTATTATTTATGATGATAGAATATAACAATCATTCAATTTGCTTATCATTTTCTTTAATATCATTTTACTTAGAGAAATGCTATGAATGATGACTGATAACATTATTCTTTTATTTAACCAAACAATGACTAACTCTTTTAAAAATAAAATAGATAGGTGTTTTAATACCACTAATATGGTGGCTCAAAGCCTCAAATTCATCACAATGAACCTCAATAATTATATGCGGTGATTCTTAGATGAAGTATAAAAGATATTTGAAAAAGGGTTACAGCCTTTAATATTTAAATTAGTTGCAACTAATAAAATAAAATTAAATTAAAGTAAAGAAAAACAAATCATAGTTGTAGCCAAATTATAAGTGTTATTTCTTGCCATGTCAATGTCTTGTGCTAGTTCTTATGTTACGGGTTATTAGACAAAAAATCACTCTTACCAAAGTGTTATTTATATATGGTATTTGTACATTTAAATTTAATGTGTTACAAAATCTTTAATTACCAAAATCTTTAATGTGTTACAAAATCTTTAATTTGTTGCCACTCACATTTTGTCATACTTCTTATTAATGGTTGTGAAAACATTGTTACTTGGCTGTGAAAACACTGTTTATAGTTTTGATCCTAAAGTTTTTTTTTTTTTTTAACTGATTGGTTTAAACTTTTTGCAGGACAATGTTCAAAGCTAGACCATATGACAACTTTTTAGGTAACTTTTTACTAAATAGGTATTACATTCTTAAACCTCTTAATCTCTGGCTTTGTGTATTTGCTTTTAATACTTTTACTGAAATAAAGTGTCATCATAGTGTTGCTCACTTGTCATTTATAATTTATTGAGTCTGATTATATATGCAGCTGAAAATATTGCTTTGACTGCTAATATTGCTTTTATTGTTTATTGTGGCTGAAATTTGAATTAGTTGGGTGAAATTGCTGCCTATTTGTTGGGCGAAATTAGTTTGGTTTGCTGCCTATTTGTTTTGATATTGAAAAAAAGGAGGAAAATGCTTATGATGGTATATATATAGTTGAGAGTTTGGTTGATTGAGCTTATTTGATGATTATTGAGAGTTTGGGTGATTGAAAGTATGTTGGAATTTTGAATGAGTTGAACAGTTTTATGATGATGGTATGCTGAAATTTTGTGTGTTGCAATGGTGGTTTGTTGTGGACAAAATTGTTTGAAAAATGAATTGATTATTGAGAGTTTAAGAAGTTGAATGTTGATGCTTGATGAATAGTTGCTTTGTGTCACAAAATAGGCTGAGATTGGGTATACTACTTGCATGTTCAAGCTCATGGTTAGGTGACAGAGAAAGGAAGTCTCAGGTTTATGATAGTTGATATTTAGATTTAAAAGGCTTCTATATGTGTTGGCTTTCCTTGTGTCTTGTTGATGTAATTTTTCTGAATCAAAGAAAATTAAAGAGTTATTTACTAGATTTGTAAGTAAACCATTCAAGCATCAATTTATTTTGAGCAAGTGACAGCAGCGACTAAATGTTGAATGTTGATGCTTTCTCGAAGATTCAACATTGAAAATAAGTAGTAAAGCATGAACTTGTTGAATGTTGATGCTTTCTTGAAGATTCACGTTTGAAGATTTACAACAATCCTATGAGATTGGTACTATGATGATTATAGGGGCACTACACATGATCCATATGTTCAGTGAAACCATATGGCAACGAACAGACAGACATCTCTATTCTTAGAATTGATGCATTATAAGTTGTTAAATATTAGCTTTTGAATTGAAGTCTATTTTGTTTTTGCTTTTATATTTGATTACATTATGACTTATGAGATTTATGTTTAGATCATCATACAATGCTGGAGAATGGTGAGTAATATGATTTTGTTTATTTGCAATTTGTAGGTATTTGAAGATACAAGTCAAGCAGGAAACTCTTGGTATTAGTTGTGAATAATACGTGGATTTTAGCCATACTTGTAATAATTTTTTGATTCTCATTATAGGGACAGATTAGAATAATATGAAACTCATAGATCGTTTTCTCTCATTTTTTATGATTGTGGAGGGTATAGAAGCTCTTATGATGATTGTAATCAATACATAATGAATGTCAATGATCGTGTTTTGTATATATCTTGTTTTCTACTAAATTAATGTAATGATATTTTTATTATTAGTATCTCTCTTGTCAAAATTAATAAGTACAAAATAAATTCTTATATAATAATAAAAAGAGTCATTGGAATTGTAATAATAATAATAATGACAGATAAATATATATAACGACAAAAATATTGATTATTGATATTATTTTTAGTGATTGATAAATATAGCTATAACAACGGGACTATTCATTGTTGATATTATGTTTAGTGATGGGTAAATATTGTAATAACGACGGGAATATTCATCGTTGATTGGTAAACATTGCAATAACGACGAGAATGTTTATCCAAAAAAAAAAAAAGGGTTTTAACGAGAGGAAAAGTGGTCGTTAAAAGTCAATTTCCCTGCGTTAAAGAGTTTTAACGAGGGGAAAATCCTGTCGTTTAAGAGTTTTAATGACGGGACTTATGCCCCTCACTACTTATATTAACGACGGTATTTTTTTTCCATCGTTAATACTATTAACGACGGAAGCTTTAACGAAGGGCGACAAATGGATTTTTCCCGTCGTTAAAACTCTTTAACAAAGGGAAATTGACTTTTAACGACCATTTTTCCTCTCGTTAAAATACTTTTTTTTTGTAGTGGTGCTACATTTAATTAATAGTTTTCAAGAACTACATAAATATATACTAATTAATTTTAATTTATAATAATTGAATCAGGGATTACAAAAATATATATTATTTGAACTATCAATATATACCAATATATATTATAAATCTTAATATATTAATTTAACCAATCCCTGAAATAAATTACATGCAGTGTGAGCATCAAATTGAATCATATATTACATGCACACTGAGTAATACACACACACACAGTGAGCATCAAGCAAAGAAATGTACACAGTGAGTAATACACACGCATCAAGCGAAGAAATGTACACAGTGAGTAATACACACACAGTGAGCTTCAGGCATACACACACAGTAAGCCACACACAGAGTTTGCTTCAGGCATATACACACAGTAAGACAAATCAATATATACATAAAATCTATATACATAAAATATATACACACAATAAAATATATACACATAGTGAAGCTACACACACATTGAGCTTCCAGGGGTCTTCTTCGTCAAGCCCACCTGCATTGTGGCTGCTCGGTCTTCTTCCTATAACTCACCCGTCGGTCGCCATCGAGTGCCACCGACGGCCATGATTTCTCGCTGCCATTCTTCTCTTGCTTGCTGTCGCTTCACCTTCGCCATCGCCGACGGCCTACTCGGCTTCCTCCTCTGCTTCCTCCTCCTTCGCCTACTCGGCCTACTCGTCCATCGTTGCAAGTAAGCTTCACAGCAAACCTAGATCTAGCCGATGGGGGACGACAACAATTGAGCGGCTACCAGTTGGGCGCGATAGGGGGGTCGACGACGATGGCGTGGGTGGGTGATTGTGAGAGAGAGAAAGAGAGAGAGAGGGAGAGAGAGAGAGGCAGTGTGTGCGTGTGTTAGCGGGTGTTAGCGGGTTGGGCAGAGTGTGTGTGTGAGGTGAGGGAGGATGGGATGGTTTTGGGGGGGAAAAAGAATTGATCTGAGCCATTAATCTCAACCATTTATTGATCTCAACCATCCAAAAATGTCCCCCCTCACATTTGTCTCTCAATTTCAAAAATCTTCTTGCTTTATTATATAGATAATAACATAAAAACATATAATTATTTATATATAAATTAATTACAAAATATATAAAATTTTATATTTTGTATGAATGATAAAAGAGAAGAAATATAATTATATTATGATGAATATAAAATAATTATAAAAGTAAAAAATATTTTTTTAAAAATAGCAAGCCAACTCTTAAAAGTTTTAACATGTTACAAGCTATAATTTTTAAAAGTTATAAAATAAGTTTAATTTAATTTAGATAATTTTATATAATATGTTTGTAGTTTATAATTGAATTTAAAAATATATTTATGTATATTTATATATATGTAAATCTTTTGTATAATATATTCTGTCTAAATATATTTGTAGTATATATATTACACAAACTAAGATTTACAGAATATACATTTTTAGTAAACGGTGGTGGCGAATGGAGAGAAGTTGTCGGTGAGAATGAGAAGACCTAGAGAAAGAGAGAGAGGAGATGGAAGCGTTAGCAGCAGTTGCGTCGTAGGTGAAAAGCGTCGAGAATGAGAAGAGAGAAAGGGGGAAAGAGAGAGAAAGGTGATGAAGGTATTGACGGCAAACAGTGGCGGAGATGACTGCGTTAATGGCGAATGATGGCAGAAGCAGTTGCATCAGCGATGACTACAACGATAGCAAGAACGTCAGCGACGACGAATGACGACCAACGGTGGAGGCAGGGGTGGATCCAAGTAGGTGAGATAGGCTAGAAAAAATTAGGTGTGGGCTGGACTAAATTTGGGCTAGGCTATTACTAAAAAATTAAAAAAATTATCTTACAAATTTAAATTTTGTTGTGGGTTATCTTGGGATTCAGCTTAGGGTAGTTCACTAATAAATCCATCTTTGAGTGGAGAGAGAGAGAGAGAGAGAGAGAGAGAGAGAGATTATGAGGAAGAAGGAAGAGGGAGTAGGTAGCAAATTAGGGGTAGATTTGTAATTAAAACAAAGGATAATTTTGTAATTGCAGCAAATTATCAAATCAATTGTCTAATTGATTGTGCAAGTAGCATTATTAATCACTGGAAGAAAAAGCACCAAAATGGTAAAGTAGAATGTAGTTCCACTTTATAGCAGTGTCTCTTTGCTCTTTGTAGCATAAAAAAAATATTTCTACTTATTCAATAGAAGGTTCATGTTGTATGTTAATTACCAGAAGCAGAGAACAGTTGAGAAGTAAGAGTGAGAGCATATTTTAATTTTTAACACAAATTAGTAGAATAAAAGTGAAGGTGAAGCAATACTTCAAAGAGAATGCATAGAACTACTCAAGGATAATCATTGTCAAGTTCTTCAGAAAATGTATCAGCATGGCTGTAAATCATATTACCCATGCATAGACTATTCGTAACCGATTAGAAGGAAGTTTAGGGAATAAGCATCCCTTGTTAATGAAATTATGTAATTGATAACCTTTATGTTTGTTAATTGTGAAGCTCCAAACGGTGCCGTTCTACTTTGCTGACTGGAAGGCCACGTGCAGCAACCGCGTGCTGCCATTTGGCAGCCGCTGGATGGCTGCACGTGGCAACCATCAGCTGACCCTCAGCTGGCGCCTGATTATGCTCCTCACCCCCCTTGCCCGATCATCTCCTGCTCTCCTACTCCTCTGCCATTTTCTGTTGGGATTATAATCATGCTCACACGATTTGATCTGGTCCATTCATCCTCACTTTATTGAGACGCAATCCCAGCCGCTCTTGATCGCTTTTAATTGCTGCCTCGAGATGTGAACAAACAGAGGCTGAAAAGATGAAGAAAAATCAGAAAGGGGTTTCTATCGGGTTTTGGTTTTGCGGGTTGAAGGCTCTCGCCTCTTTTGGGCTAGGGTTCTTCCTGTTCTTTCTGGTTTGCTCCCGAATTCTTTTCTGTATATGTTTGTATAGTTTTGTGGTTCGATAGGTTTGCCTTTAATCTGTATTAAGTGATTGAACGGCATTTTTGTGTTCTCGAACCATTGATCGTTTTGAGGGTTTTTTTTGTGAGGGTTTATGAGTGTGTAATCCGATTTTCATCTCATAGTGCAGTGAGCTCTTCTCTCTCGAGCTCAACGTGGATGTAGCCTCAGTTTGAGGTGAACCATGGTAAAAACCCTTGTGCCTCTGATTTTATTTTTGCTTCTCTCTGTTTATATTTTTGATTCCAGCACTGTGAATGTTTGTTTCATTCAGAACATCAAATATTGTTTTGTGATTGCTTAAGTAAAACCCTAAGGTTTCTGTCGAGTCTCAACAGTGGTATCAGAGCCACTTTAAGTTCGGCTTCTAGGGTTTTCTGTAAGGTCAAATCATTCTTCAAAATTTAGGGTTCTCTGATAGAGTCAGTGTCAGCAGGTGTTTGCTGTATTGATTTACTTCAGTGAATAGAGCCCTTTAGGTTACCTTCGTGCAATACGAAGATGAACTCTACCCGATTTGAAATCGGTATATTTGATGGAAAATGAGACTTTGGAAGCTGGAAAAAAAAGATGAGAGTATTACTCTCTCAGCATAAAGTGCTTATAGCACTTGAGACAGACGATCGCAAATGGTCAGCAGACCAGCTTGCAAGAACAGAGGAAATCAGGGAAGAAGCCTTTAATCTGATCTTCCTCCATCTAGGAGACAGTGTGATCCGCAAAGTGGATGGTATGACTGCTCCCTTAGAACTATGGAATAAATTAGATGCTTTATTTTCTGTCATTACTGCACCTAACTTAGTATATCTGAAAGGCATGTTGTTTAATTATAAAATGAGTACATCTAAGACAATGGATGAGAATATAGATGAATTCACTAAACTTGCATTGCTACTTAGGGGTACTGATCAAGCTTTAGGAGACTCGAGTGAAGCTATGATTTTATTAAATGCATTGCCTGATGATTATGATGTTGTTAAACATGCATTAAGATATACTGGCATAGTACCTACATTAGACCTTGTTATTTCAGGCATTAAGGCTAGAGAACTAGAATTGGGAACATCTAAGAAATCTGGAAATAACCTATTTGTAAAGAGTAAAAATGAGAAAAAACACTTTGCAAATAACAATGATCAAACCATTGGGTCAGGGCAAAAGGGTAAGAAGAAAGATAAAAAGGGTAAACAGAAATGGAAATGCTATCACTGTGGGAAAGAAGGACACATCAAGAAATACTGTTATGACTTTATTAAGAAACAAAAGCAAGGGGGAAACATGAATGCTAATCCAAATAATTCAAATTGCTTAGCTGAGGTCCTTACTGTTTCAAATGTTTCTATTGATAATGAATGGATCATGGATTCAGGGTGTTCTTTTCATATGTGCCCTAACATTGATTTCAAAAACTTGATAAAACAGAATCAGGAACAATGTTTATGGGTAATAACCAATCTTGTAGAATTAGAGGTATAGGAAACATATCTCTCAGATTACATGACAACAAAATTAGAACATTAACTGATGTAAGATATGTTCCTGACCTAAAAAGGAATCTAATATCTCTTGGCACATTAGATGAACTAGGGTTCTCCTATAAGGCAGAAAATGGATCCATGCATGTGTTTAAGGGAGATGATCTAATACTAACTGGAGCTAAGAAAAATGGATTATATGTGTTGGATGGCTGTTATTTCCCTTATGATATTATTAATTCTGCATGCATAGTAAAATCTGATAAGACAGAATTATGGCACTTGAGACTTGGCCATATGAGCCTAAAAGGTCTTAAGGCACTGTCTAACCAAGGCTACCTTAGTTCAGTGTCAGTGGGGTCCCTCGACTTTTGTGAGCCATGTGTCCTAAGCAAGCAACACAGGCTGGGTTTCCATAAGGGAACCCACCTGGCGAAGGTATGCCTAGAGTATATACATGCTGATTTATGGGGGCCTTCTTAGGTCCCTACTCATGGTGGTAACAGATACTTTCTCTCTATTATTGATGATTTCACTAGGAAGGTTTGGGTTTTTCTTTTAAAATCTAAATACCAGACCTTAGAGAAATTTAAGACTTTGAAGAACTTAATTGAAAATCAAATAGATAGAAAGATTAAAACCTTAAGGACAGACAATGGACTAGAATTCTGTAACAAAGAGTTTGATGAATTCTGTAATACCCAAGGTATTCTTAGGCATAGGACTGTGAGGTATACACCCTAACAAAATGGGGTAGCTGAGAGGATAAACCGAACTCTTCTTGAAAAAGTTAGATGCCTCTTGTTCACCTCTAATATGCCAAAGTCTTTTTGGGGGGAGGCCTTGTCTACAGCAGCCTATTTGGTAAATAGAAGCCCTTCCACTGCCTTAAATCTAAAATGCCCTGAAGAAAAATGGACAAATAGAAAATTAAATTTAGATTACCTAAGGGTGTTTGGTTGTGAAGCATATGCTCACAAAACAGAAGGTAAGTTAGATCCTAGGTCCATTAAGTGTGTGTTTGTTGGTTACCAAGAAGGGATTGTAGCATGCTGCATTTTTGTTATGATGTTTTTGGATTACACTTTTTCTGTTTGGTGCTTCAAGGTGGAGATTGTTAATTGTGAAGCTCCAAACGGTGTCGTTCTACTTTGCTGACTGGAAGGCCACGTGCAGCAACCGCGTGCTGCCATTTGGCAGCCGCTAGATGGCTGCACGTGGCAACCATCAGCTGACCCTCAGCTGGCGCCTGATTATGCTCCTCACCCCCCTTGCCCGATCATCTCCTGCTCTCCTGCTCCTCTGCCGTTTTCTGTTGGGATTATAATCATGCTCGCACGATTTGATCTGGTCCATTCATCCTCACTTTATTGAGACGCAATCCCAGCCGCTCTTGATCTCTTTTAATTGCTGCCTCGAGATGTGAACAAACAGAGGCTGAAAAGACGAAGAAAAATCAGAAAGGGGTTTCTATCGGGTTTTGGTTTTGCGGGTTGAAGGCTCTCGCCTCTTTTGGGCTAGGGTTCTTCCTGTTCTTTCTGGCTTGCTCCCGAATTCTTTTTTGTATATGTTTGTATAGTTTTGTGGTTCGATAGGTTTGCCTTTAATCTGTATTAAGTGATTGATCGGCAGTTTTGTGTTCTCGAACCATTGATCGTTTTGAGGGTTTTGTTTGTGAGGGTTTATGAGTGTGTAATCCGATTTTCATCTCATAGTGCAGTGAGCTCTTTTCTCTCGAGCTCAACGTAGATGTAGCCTCAGTTTGAGGTGAACCACGGTAAAAACCCTTGTGCCTCTGATTTTATTTTTGCTTCTCTCTGTTTATATTTTTTATTCCAGCACTGTTAATATTTGTTTCATTCAGAACATCAAATATTGTTTTGTGATTGCTTAAGTAAAACCCTAAGGTTTCTGTCGAGTCTCAACAATGTTCTTTGATTTTCTGTTACTGCAATCTTTAAGTCTCATTGTCCTCACCATTCATCAACGGAATTGAACTAGGTGTGTGGCCTGAATCAAAAAGCCTCAGTGATGAAGAAATGGGACCAATTCCATCAAAGTGGAAGGGAATCTGTCAAAATGGTGCAGATGCTACCTTTCACTGCAACAGGTTAGATCCCTTAATCACTCTGCACATTATCTCTATGTAGGCACTCTTTCAAGGTGTTTTTCTTAAAAGATATTTTATAGAATTAAAATGTTGATTCTCAGAACCATTTGCTTAACTGCACAAACAACATCGCCAGAGCCCCCGACTTGAAAATGGTCGGCAACGGAATCCCATATTTTCCTCTGCCAAACAGACCTTTCAAGAATGCCCAGAAACACAGCACCACATACACACTACAAACAACCTCCCCTATCCCGAACCCATCTCCACCAGGGGTAAGGCGGAACCCTAGCAATCCCACGGCCAGGGCCGCTAGGTTTATCAACAAGATGGTGGTGCCAGGGATGAAGATAGGGGAGTCGTTGAATGTAAACCTCCCGGCGTTGGCATCAGTGTTGTCGCCGGCAGCTGGCTGATCCTTTTGGGTGACTTCGAAAACGGTGTCTGATATTCCGAGGAGCTTGAGGCCTACGCTCAAAGCTCCGAAGAACCAGGCGTTCATGGCGGTGATCTTCCACATTCTCTGGTTGTTCCACCATGCGCAGATTGAGAGTCCAGCTCGCAGATACTCAGATAGAGTGTAGAAGTTGTAGATTAGGAAGATGAAGATGGTTGTCAAGAAGCCTGATTCTCCCCTCTACATTATGAGAAAATATACATAATTTACAGGAACTTACTAAAGCAGAAATCGTTATTTCAATTACTATTACGGATCATTTAAAAACAGATGCTAGAATAGACCAATTTATGAAATTGATCATCATGCAATGATCAATGATCATGGACATGGATCCTCATCTCATCAAAAGCAATTGCCAATGGTAACATAACAGTTGTAATTATAAATATTTTTAATAATTTTAATTCAGTGTACCAATATTAAATTTGTTTACATAATTTATTTCCAATGAAACTACGTTCAAAACTTTTTCTAGGCTGACCTTGGGCAAGAAATAAGTATCAGCGATGATACAGTAGGCTGGCAAAGCTGCGTAGCATAGCTCGGGAATGGACCGGATGGCCCACAAAATGATGTATAAGTAGGCCAAGCCTTGCCGGAACTGGAGCCTCCCTTTGAGCATAAGGATAGGTGGGCTTTTTGGGCCGAGCAGAACTTCAAGCAGCCCAGTGGCCCACCTCTTATGTTGGATCATGGCTGCAGGGCCACCAGAGGGTGCACAACCCAAGAACGCTGGCGGATCGGGTGTGCAGTAGGTGGATCTCCAACCCCTCCCTTGAATGGAAAGCCCAGTATGCACGTCTTCTGTTGTAGATCCGTACATCCATCCAACCTTTGAAGGACATAAAGTTTAGAATAATTTTCTTAATAATTTATTTAGAATAAAGTAAATGACCTCAAAATGGCAACGGGCTGCTTTCTTAGGATATATTTTATGGCTCCATTTGGTGAGGAAGCTCTCACCTCACTGCCCCATTTGGTGCCATACTCATAGCCACAGCCAGCAACAATGTGAGCTGCATCCATGCAACTCGACAAATCCCCTTCCGATGAACCGCCAATCATCAGCCCTGACAGTGTCTCCGCAGCTAATGTGGTGAACTCTATTGAGCTCCCATAAACGCTCTTCGATGCCTCAATGTTGCGCAGCTTTCCTATCACCAAGGGCACAGGCAAATTATTAAAAAAAAAGTACTATGCTTGAGATTTGACCTCTTTTTTTTAATTAAATATATAAATTTAATTCATTAATTATTTTTTATTTATAACTACACTGATTAAGAAACTAGAATAGAGCGTTTCTCACCGTTGATTTGCTCCTCGTCTGGAGATAATCCATAAATGACTTTTCTCCTGTGAAAGCAGTTTGTTCCTTGATAGAAAGGTCCTTGAATCCCCACTATTCCATACCCCAGGTACTGAAACAAGACACTTCCAGTGAATACTATAGAACTGTTTTAATTAGTGGTTTATTCAAAGTTTTCATTCGTTGTAGTTTGAAAATAAAAATGAAAACAAATTTAAAAACAAAATACACTCTACATTCTTGAGACGTGGAAGAAGTACGTCGCATACGTCTCATATTTTAAAAATGACAAGACTATATCTACTGTTCAAGGATTGAATAATTTATTTTTTGTCGTTGTGTTTACTTAGGATATCTTTGACATTTTATAATAAATTTATATCAAACCCCTATTATTTGGCTAACAAAAGGAAGATTAATGCATTAATTTCAACTTTGAGATACATACTGTTATTTAAGAAAATTTTAGGGTAGTTGAGCCTAACTTTCTTTGAAAAAATTACTTCAAATGTTTCTTAAAAGATGCAAACCTTGAACAAAACCTCCATTCGATTTCCAAATGGGTCATCCTTCAATCCATCATAGAAGCCTTGAGGCGACTGAACATATCCACAATCCCTTTCATTCTTGATGTCCATAAAGAAACACATGGCATGAAGAATAACTTGAGGATTATTAACGTACATGTCACAGTCTAGATTTAGCATGATTGGAGCATTTGTTATCACTCCTGAAACTCTTGTCTGTAAATATCATAGTACAAACAATAATATTAGATCAACAATTAAGTAAGAAACGAAACAAAAAAACTTATGGAACTTTTTTAAATTCATACAAAGTTTGCCAATATTTATAAATTGAGAAGAAAAAAAACAACCATATCAAGTGACTTATTTTCACAAAAATAGACTTTTCTATACTTTGGTGATTTTATTTTTTTTTTATAGAAAAAAAGTATCCTTCTCTATAAAAGTAGACATCTATGAAAATGGGTTCACAGTGTAAACAATAAGGAATACAAGTCGAAGTTCTTACAAGCACATTCATGGCACCAGCTTTGAAATTATGTGAGTGATGAGGCCGTTTTTCTCTGGAAATGTAGATAAGATGTGGCATTGATCCATCATTTGAAGGATGATCCTTGTTCTCCCATATAACCTAATTAATTAAAAGACTATGAATTAATCAAGTAATTGGGAATACAAATATTTTATTGGTTGATTAGATAGAGGCTGCCTTTAGTGGGGGTAGACACGTAAACAGAGTAAGATGTCTGTTGGCGACAACATAAATGGACTAAAGGTTCAATCAAATCATTCAGTGCTTTTGCGACTTATATATAACTGGTTAGCTAGATCGATCATAGATTGATTTGTGGCCACCAAGGTATGGTGAAATACCTTAACTATGGAAGGGTGATTTCCACGTTGTATGTTGGAGAAATCCTTGAAGTCGCCAACGAGCTCACAAGGAAGAGGCCTTCTCTGGATGCATCTTCAATTATCTGGCAAAGATGTTCATACTCGTACTGCAAATTAAGACAACAGAGCGAGAGAGAGAGGGAGTGGCTTTAGTTACTTAGATTATTATGATGCTTAAAATGACATCATAATAAACTGATATAAATTAATTAACCCACCTGGATCTTCTTCCTCTCTTGCCGGAACTCCGGCGAAGCATCCTGAGAAGATGAGGACTGGCTGGAAAAGTACCGGAAGGGTGCCCGGAGCTGTATGCCGTGCTTCTTGCAGAAAGGAACCCAGAGCCTGGCAAACTTTGAGGCTTCAACCAGCGAGTAGAAGGTGAGAGGAGAGCCGCCGTCGTCGGAGACGTAGCAGGCTAGCTTATCGGGCGGGTAGTCGACGGCCAACAAGGAGAGCACGGTGTTCACAGTGAGGATTGGCGGCTCCAAGACTGGATCCGCCGTTGTCACAAACATGTCCACCGGAGGGAGCTCCACTTTTCTATCCAATCAACCATCCAAAACCACAACCAAACACCGAGTCAGAAAAAAAGTCTTCTGTGGATAAGATTCCTGATCACTTTGGTATAAACTGGAACTCGAGAATTGGGCACGTGCACGTATACCTTTGCAAGAGGCGTTGAGGGTAAGTTTTGAACTCCACTTGCTTCCACTTGGCGCTGACAACAAGAACCCACGTGAAAGTGAACCATGACTCGCAGAGAAAGGCCAGGAACCAGGTGAATCCATGGATTCTGGGAGAGAGGAGGCGATGGAGCAGGAGATAGAGGAGGAGGAAGAGGATGGAAACTTCAATGGCTCGAGAAATATAGTTTCTGCGGGTGAATCTTTGGTAGAGAGGGAGAGAGCTGGCGAGGCTGGCCATCGCTAGAAGAAATTATCGAAAGGGGCTGGCGCGTTTGATACACATGGTGTGTTAATATGGGGTTTTGCTCGGTATCTGCATGCTATTAATTTATAGGAGATTTGGATGCTTGGATGGGTGGCCATTCATTGAAAATGTGCGGCTGACGATTATTATAATTATTTATCGTTATTGTGATTTTAAATTCACTGGTGAGGGTGGTGATGAACTGATGATGGAATCATGTCCATATGGGGTTGCGTTCAGCAGCGCAGACTGAGGCTGATGATGGAGTAGTGGTCACTTATCAACTAGCCAGCAAGTGGGAAATACTTCCCGGGTTGCTCGGAATTGTCCAGGTAGGTTCCTGCGGTACCGGTATCCCAAGAGCCGGATCTTTGCTAAAAGCTTCCAAGAACTTACAACGGGTTGTTATAACGGGGTGTAAAAGAATTGTTTGTATAAGAAATTTCTTTTTTTTGTGTGTTAAATAATATTACTTTATAGTCTACAACAAATTGGTCATTATCAATTAAATTTTAATTTTTTGTTAAAATTTAATCTCTCTTTTGATATTTTATTAAATTCTATTAACAAAAATTAACATGATATATATACGTCAATATAACCTTCAAAATTAATTAATTATGAGACTTAGATTAATTTTAGCAATGAATGATTTTAGAATCTTTTTAATATATACCACGTCAATCTTTGTTAATATAATTTGTTAAAAAAATTAAAAAGAATGATTAAATTTTAACAAAAATCAAAATTTAGTGGTGGAGTTGATAAAAATTAAAATATAATAATGACTAGTTTATTACTGAGTGTAAAATTTATGGTCTAACAATTAATGTGTAATTTACTCATTATTGTTAGTACAAATTCATAAGTTTAATGTTGAGGGATTCCATTATTAGATACCTTAAACCCAATTGATAAAATGAGGAATAATATGGGATTTAAGGAGTACTCCGAGACTTGCAGGAGCTCAAGGCTCGAACTCCAAACTTTACAGTCACCTCGTAACTAAATATAATGTGAATTGAGATAAAAGGAGTATTAATAGACATGCAGTTTTCACGTAACATGCCATTGCCTCTGGTCATATTCTCTTCCATTTGTTACTTAGCCATTGCCTCTTGGTCGCACGTTGGCGTGGGCAATTTTAGGCTATTTGAAAGAACCACACACTGGTATGTAATCTAGGGGTTGATGGTAAGTACTGATTTGCTTGAAATTTTAATGAGTTTCATGAGTTTTAAGTACTCTTTATGTATTTGTAGTTTTAGGTTTTCATCGGTTAGGTTTAAAGAGCCAATGGCTTGCCTAGAATAAGTTTTTGTAGTTACCTCTTTGCCTAAACAAATTAAAAGTGTTATGCCACAATTTTTTAGCCTAAAATGGGAAGATTAATTTATATACAAAAAACACATAAAATTCAGAAAAAAAAAACAAATCAAAACATTCATACAATTATTTTACAAGAAGTGATACTTAATTTGACTTTCTTGGTGGTATTATTATCATAATTTAAATCATATTGTTGCAAAAATTTTAATCAATTCTCAAATACTCACATATAGCTAGACAAGCTCTTTTTTTCTTTTTCACTGGTCCCCCGCCCCCCAAAAAAAAAAGAATATAAATGAAAAAACTTATGGTCAGTGAACATGAGGTTATCTAAATATTGATTCGGATTATAAATCCTTCCTTAGCAATAATTTGGCAAAAATTTATTTGTTATAACATCGTAGTAGTCTAGATATAAATCATCCCCCCCCCCCCCCAAAAAAAAAAAAAAAACTTTAAAAAAGATTAAAAATTATAATTATTAATTATATAACTTTCTAATTTACTAGACACATATAGACAAACGAGTAGTGGTCTAGATATTTGTTTCTTTAGTAGACTTTCATTACTAGAGGGAGCATTTGTATCAACAATTTTCAACTATCATCAGTACTAGGCAAGGGCCACCTTCCAAATAAAACTCAGAGAGAGAGAGAGAGAGAGAGGGCTTGGGCAGAGATGGGCCAAGCTTGAACAAGTTTGCGTCCAGAAAACTACACGGAGATATGGATGAAGGAGTGATGTCTCACATATACTAATTGACAACATTATAGAATAATTCAAATGCATTGGTGGTCTGTTCTCGAATACTTTAGAACAATATATCAATAACCAAAGTTGAGTTATTTGCACAACTCAAGCTTGTAATCTTCTAGTTACAAAATAATGATTTTATGGGTGTTACTTAAGCTCACCCTAATTTCAAAAAACACAAAGAAGGAACCAACTAGATCGAAAACACTTATAAGCAACTCGCTAGCTGTGTCATTACTAGAGCATTCCTTCAATACATCTAAAGGCAGAGCAACGCACAAAGCCTCGCTCTCTTTCCCTTCCTTTCTTCACGAAAAGGAAGGAAAATTGACAATATTATCCAGGAGAAATGACAACAAGGTCTTTTGGCTATACAGCTTGAAGGAATGATGTTGAAAGTCCCCTCTGATCATCAACTCTCTATGGTATACCTAAAGAAGCAAAAAATAGAGGAAGGG
This sequence comes from Diospyros kaki, assembly GCA_036245055.1. NCBI lineage: Eukaryota > Viridiplantae > Streptophyta > Magnoliopsida > Ericales > Ebenaceae > Diospyros > Diospyros kaki. The sequence continues at coordinate 33,159,910 of BSEG01000011.1, forward strand.
AAGCTAGCTCTGTGCCTTACGGAGGTAAAGGAACAACTAGTAGTTGAAGATTAAACAACCGTGAAAAGTTCGAATTCTCAGGTCTCAATCAAGGCTAAGTCTATAGCTTTTGTAATTTATGCTCCAACTCACTGTCATGTTTGCTTGTTTTTTACTTTATCTCGTATCTATGCCGTTTTCTTGGTGCTTCTGGTTTTGGCTGACCTGGAGTCTGTCTACTTGTGGCCCTTTAGGGTAATCCCACACCCTCCTTATGGAGGCAAAAGCTCATTTGTTTAGCTCTCTGTCATTAGATGGCTTTGATGAACCCTCGCGAGTCTTAGAATATTATTCCAATTCAAGTCAATCGTTTTAGTTCTTGAGTCTAGTTGCTTTTGTTTGCAGTTAAGCCTGCCTTGTTCATGGCTATATGCTTAGGCCATTACTGTTTCTTAAAAAAAAAAAAAACTAAAAAGAGCTACAACGACAAAGATATATATAAATCAATTCAAGATCAACCTTTATTAGTATCTGGATTATAAGTAAACAGGGTTTGCACATTTTCACTTATTTTCGTGGGTTGGCTGAAGATTAGTTTATTTATAAACAATATTCCAAGTGACATACAGAAGTGCCCCAAAGACGGAGGCATCGGATGCGTTAGGTTTTGTTGAGGAATGCTGGCTTTTGTTAGGTGTTTGTATGGCAATGTGGATGCTAGGCAAGGCGTCTAATTTGGATGCTGTGTAGTGCGTTTGGTATGCCTTTTTGTTGTGTAGGTTTTTCCTTAATTTATTAATTATATAATTTTAATTACAATTAATACCTTAAAGTATATTTATTTAAATATTTTATTAGCTTAACCGCATTATAGTTTAAAAGTTCTAAAAAAAAAATTAAATTACTTAACTTAAAAAGCTCTTTTAGAAAATATCTAGCCAAACAACCCCCTCAAGTGTCTGATACGAAAATTTAAATTCATTAATAATATTCTTCATTCCTTTGCCCAATGCACTGACCCGGCTGATCAAGCATTACGTTGTCTTTTGGGTATTTGGTTTCTTATAAGCTTTCTTTGGAAGAGAATTAGCAAAAGGGAGAATTTTTGTTTGGCTTCTTACATGAGTCAATCCCTTAATAATTAAAAATTATAATGTTTGATATTTAAAAAAAATACTAATATTTAGTATTTTAATTATTAAAAATTATTATTTTAAATGTTTATCATAGTTGAGAGTAAATGATATTATTTAAATTACATAAAATGTCACATCACATAAAAAAAATTACAATAGCGAAACATATCAAATTATAGGTTTAATAGATAAATATGACATTTGTACCCTTAACAATTAAAAAAATTAATATTTGGTTCATGAAAAAAAAATCAAATTTAATAAAAAGAAGCCCTAAAAATTTCATATAAAAAGACTGAAAAATATTCAAAAAAGGGCTAAGTTTCATAAAAAGACCTGAAAATTTCATAAAAAGGACCTAAATTTCATAAAAAAAAATCCTAAAAATATTAAATCAGGCCTAAATTTCATAAAAGAGCTAAAAATTTCATGCAAAAGACCTAAAAATATTTAAAAAATACTCTTTTTTTATGAAATTTCAGTCTTTTTGATTACTTTTAAATATTTTTTATGATTTTTTTGGGTATTTTTATAAAATTTAGGTCTTTTTTTTATCAAATTTAATCTTTTTTTCTATTAGAGACTAAATGTCAAAATTTTAAATTATTTAGAGATTAAATATCATATTTATGTATTAAGTTTAATTTAATGTGTCTTATTCATATATCTTTTTTTATTTGATGTGACATCAAAGACATATCAAAAGCATAATCTAAGGAGGAGAATACAACAACCTCATGACAATGTTGTATTAATTATGGTCTATTCAAATTGGAAGAGTCGCTCTCCACAATTTTCATTTTATTTCCTTTATATATATTTCAAAAGGGAGAGGAAAGTGATGTATCATAAATGAGACTATTCCTATTGAAAGACTATTCTTATTTGGGTTGACGTAATCACACAAAAACAAAAGCAAGAGAAATTCACATTTTCCCTTGATTGAGTAAGTAAGCTCAAATAACATTTTCCTACTTGAAAATGGTTGAACGATGTCCAGTAAAATTGTACATTTGTTTTGGATATGTTAAGAAAGTTTTTGGTCTAAGGACAATTAGATAGCTAGGTCTGCACTAATTGGAATGCCATAATATCTTCACTAGCTTCAAACGGTAAGGAGAAGCAAGCAAATGATCGATAATGAGGTTACTTTTATTGCAGTTCTCTGTGCTCGTGCTTGCGCTAATCTTGTGGAGCTGAGGATTTGAACTCGTTCCAATCAACGTTGCAAGACTTCAATAATAATGTACCAAGGATGGAGTTGATCTCTACAGGGCTCGATCTGTTTAGTCTTGACCATCTTTAGTGCTTAGAGAGTGGTTTTGTTATTAATTTGTTTTCATGAATCAATTTCATATAGTAAGATTAAAGTTTGTGTCAGTTGTCGTGGCTATCCATATAAATGTTATTAATTCCTTTAACCATTACAATGGCGGAATTAGAGAAAGAGTCATCTTGAAGAAAGACAAATATGTTACTAATGGTGGAAGAAAGAAAATAGAAAAGTTGTCAGACAGATCAAAAGAAAAATCATGGAAACATTGAGCATGAATATTAATCAATTACTATTACTAGCTTTTTACATCAAAGTTTGCATAATCAATTACTATCCCTAGCTTTTTACTTCAGAGTTTGCCTGTCCTTGGATCAACTTGGACAAAGATAAGTTTAAAGTGTGGGCTCAGTTGTTTCATATCTAATAGGCATTTCTTATGTACACACATATAATTGATTAAAATAAGAACAATTTAGTTTAGCTTTGGATATGGGTATCTGACAAATTTTATCTCTTTGAGTTATACCATACCTTTTTTTGAATTATATTGTGATTCTTATGTCACATCTTTCTTGTTTTTCACTATACCTAATTCTTTTATTTTTTATACTGCACGCCCTTTGAGTATAACACATATTCCTTAATGACTCTCTTAGTGTCGATATTTAAGAATATTTAGTACTCCCTTAAAACAAGTCCATTTATGAGATGGGATAATCATAAAGGTTAATTATATATGAATGTTCTAAACTTGAAAAATAGATTGATCTTTTTTATTTATGGTTGTAATAACTTCTTATTAATTTCTAGTAAGTGCCCGCTCATTCATTTTTGTGTTTTCACAATTATTGTCACAATTCTTTGTGCAGTGGGGATCCCATCTCTCTTCTCTCGACTATTTCAGTTTGGTGGTTGATGTGTTGTAAACTAAATATTCCAGTTTGGTTTTGAAGGCACATATCCATAATCGAGGGAACTTGAAGATGACAGAGGGATAATGCAAACTCCATAATTAAGGTATGAACAGTCAGCCCACATGGCAATATGTTAATTTGGATTTTTCTATATATTGTCCATTATGTAAAACATCACTCCTTATGTCATCTCCCTGTCGTTATCTGGACCCAAAACTTGCTCTATCTTCTTTCTGTCTGGAGTGATATATATGCATGGTGGCTGAAAATTGTTGGTAACTGCATGCTAGTAAAGTTTATCACTACTCTTTTGTCTATATGTCTAGGATAGATAATAACATCAACAATTATAATATCTAACAGAATAATAATGTAGATAACGATGTTAGAATACGTAAATTTTAGCAAAATTTATTTTTAAGAAGCATTTTATTCTACTAATTAACCAAGATTTCAATAATCTCAAGTCGGTTTCGTATATTTATTTTTTCTTTTTTGAATGGGAGTGTTAAAACTAGCTTAAAAGAAGAAGCTTGCTTTAAAAAAAAGAGAGAAAATTCACCAGTTTAAAAAACCTAGTTTTTTTGTTTTTCTTTTTCAACAACTAAAAAGTCAAGTATTATGGATAAAATTGAAAAATATAACGTATCTCTTTGGTTTTAGTAAAGAAAGAACCTAAAATATATTAATTTTTTGTTCCTTTATGCTTGGAATTTTTTGTGTTTTTAGTCTAAAAGTCACTCTTTTTTAAGCAAGCAAAAACACTTACTACCAAAACTGATGTCAAATGGTCAATCATCCTCTCCTCACAACCTATCTTTGATAATATAATTTATATTTTATTAGGTTCAGTTTTATGGATTAAGAAAGTGAATCACAATTAGTCACAGATTGATGTTGGGTCCTCTTCCCAACCCTCTCTCCCTCTTTCATGAATTATTACTTTAAATGAAAATATTGTCGCAGAAAGAGATCGATTTGCAGATCTCTAATCAAAAGAGATCATGATCACAAAAAAGAAAAAACTCCAAACAATAGAGATTTACAATGGAGATTCAATCAAAAAGAGGAAACATACATAAGGTTTGTTGAAAATCAGCAGAGAAGAAATCGTGATCGACGAAGATAGAATAGTGAGCCTAGAGTTTTAGAAGTGCTTTGATACCATAACAAAGCAGAGAAGAGAGACAAAATATAATAGCCTCATCGACTTTTTCATTAATTAGATCTTGGCCTTTAAATAGTAGATCCTAAAATTAATACATCAATATTACAAAAATACTATTGTTCAACTACAGTAATTGGAAAAGAAATAACAGAAAAAAACAAAATACAAACTAACAACTAAATTACTAATATACAAAGCTCCAAAGTAAAATACAATAAATTAAAAATCCAAATACTCTGTTACTTGTGATGCTTCTTGTTTATGTGTAGTTGTGTTCTAGAGTTGTGTTTTCGTTTGTTCAGACTTGGTGTCTTTGCTTCAATCCCATGATGGCTATTCTCTCTCTTTTCTTTTCTTTTTTTTTCTTTTTATTTTTTTTTGTGTGTATGTTCGTGGTTCATGCAACTTGGGTTTTTTTAGTATTGACAAGTTTGGCATAGGCCTATGTGTCAACTGCAACCCTTGCAACCCTTTTGGGTCATTTCCCTACCCCGCTCCTAAGGCAAAAACTAACCAATTTAACTCCCTTCATCCAATGGCTTTGAGTTTCACTAAAAACAAGTGATTATCAACATTTCATGATTAATAACATTTATCTTATCTTAAATAATTAATCAAAATCTATTATTTTTGGCATCAAGTGGTCCACACTAGTCTATTAAATATTAAAATTTATTAAAATTAAACTAAAGTTTATTAAATCACACTAGTTTCAAATTTTTTTTTTTTTTTTTGCTTAACTCACTATCATGAGCGCTCCATTGTTTGACTACACAGTATCAACAGGAGATGTAAATCAAAAGACTTAACAGTCAGTTCGATCTCTATCCCTACGACAAATATTAAGGCGACAAGCAATTTTCAACTTTCAGAATTGCTCTAACTGTTGATATTTTTTTTGATCAGGATTTAACACTGAATTTAAGGGTTCAAAAAATAACACGTCAAAGTGTGCTTCCTTTGCCAACAAAATTATGCCCTGGGAGCCACTAGGTTCAAACTTTGTCCTATATATATTAACGTGAAACTTCTGCTTAAATTGGACCACATTCACCGGAACAAGCAATCTCCAAACAAAAAAACACAATTCCAAGATTGTGTATAATTTGTTTTTTTTTTTCAAGAATAGGAGTAAGACAGACTGAGGGAAGGCCTTGTGTACCAGTACCCCAAAATAGTACCCAGCTGAGCTATGGGGGACCCTAAGTCTATTAGACTTGATATATATGAAGGCAAGCCACGTGCCAAATAAGACTCAAAATATATGTTTCTTCCCTCGAAAACAAATTTACCAATAGAGCAATATAACACTAAATATGTCACAGAATCAAATCAAATAGCCGCACATAGAAATAGTAAAACTTTATGTAAAAGACATTTTAAATGAAAAAAAGAAATATGAGACAGTAGTTCGCTCAATACTCCTTAGGCCATAGTAGAAGCAAACAATACTCAAATTATCAACCTCTTTTTGGGGTACAATAATTGTAATAGCCATCACCAACTGTGGTGGAAACCATATGAGAGAAGAAATAAGAGAAATTTAAAAGCACTACATTGACACGTTACATAAAACATTATCCACAATGTAAAATCAATTGTTGCAACAGATTCCCAAAATTTTAGACAAATTAGAGAATAGATCACCCACTCGATCGAGTGAGTAAGACCACTCCTCAATACACAACTACACCTTTCTTTGTTTTTGTGTTTTTTATGCTATTTTTACCTTTACTATAATTTACTAAGTGATTTTCAAAAAAAAGTCTCCCATATAACAAGAATTACAAGGTTGAAATTAGTGAAAGAATGCACTTAATACATGTTTGACCACTTGGCATTAATCAAAATGAAAGATCCTAAAGAACCCTGATGAGGGAATATTTACAGGGGGCAATTTTACTGTACTACCCTTAGGAGGTTACCATTAACTTCGAGCCATGTGTGCCAGTAAAAGCTAATATGTGATCGCCACGTGTCAAGTCCTAGGAGCTCCAGGTGTCTTTATAATCCCTACTATGATTTTGAACTGGAAAGAGATAGAGAGGAAGATTGAGTCAACTAAGAATATCTCCAACATCCTAAGAATTATCTCAATTGGGGAATGTTATCTTTTCTCCCATAGAAAGGGGATCGACCTCTATTTTTGAAAGATATCTTATCTCCTATGGGAAAGGGCAAGTGACATCTATAAATAGAAGACAGCCTCTACAGGTAGAAGGAGGATCCCGAAAGGACCCCGAAGGGAGTTTCCTATTTTTTCTATTACTATCTCCAATTTATAGCCCTATGAACTGACTTAAGCGTCGGAGGGATCACGGGGAGCAAGTCCCCACCCTTTTTGCAGGTACTTGGTCTGGGACAGAAGAAGGTGATCGGCTCCGCATCATCAATTGGCGCCCACCATGGGGCCTTCATCTTTTCCTCCTGTTTTCCAAGTACAATTTCAAGCCATAGTAAATATATTCAACTCAATTACACGTATGTGCTGATTGCATCATGGGTATGCTTGTTTCTTTTTTAATATTTTTTGTGCCTCCTACGATTTTATTTTTCAATTATTGTTTTATGTAAAAAATAATTGAAAGAGAGCGCAGAAAGATTCATATATATATATATATATATGTTCAATCACATAAAAGAAGCGTAATTCTACCATTATTGTGGATCGCGCGCACATGCATACATGATATACATGTACATTCATATTATATATATATATGTTGGAGAAAAGCTCACCATGGAAGCCTAGCAGAGTAAGGAAGAAAAGATGTGTTATATTATAATATTAAAGGGCAAGGCTTCCTGGAAAAGGGGTATATACCCAGAAGCCACCGTGGATGAGCCAGATGATGGCCACAGCAAGCAGCGATAATGGCAAACATGGCCGCTGTGGAAGCTCCGTTAATATCGCTTTAGTTAAAGCTTATTCCGCTTGTTTTTATCATTCTAGTGTTTTAACTATTATCTATTGGAGAATTGTTAGATATATAGCAGAGGCAAAAGGTTTTAATGTGAACCAGCGAGGGAGAAGGAGAACCCAATGACCAAGTTGCCCATGACGTCGAAGCTGAAAGCGTACTGGCTTCCAATGAGGATTTCCGCGTGGGCCTGCTTGCTTCTGCTGCCATTCCTTACAAGGGGATTCTTTGCTTACCAACAAAAGAGTTATCATCACTGTTATTTTGGAAGTCTTGGACATCTCTATTATTTGAAGAGACGTGATATATATCATATTCTAGGCCACGTAGCCACAAGTCAGAAGGCAAAACTTGGGTCCAGTTCCACATCTGTGCCAAATTGGGCAAGGGAGCTTTTCTTCTTCCAGGTTTAATTTATTTATTTATGCTCCAATGACTTGATTTTCAATTAAATCTGTTAAAATGTTTGGGGTTAATAATGTTAATAGACGAAAGACTCGCCTCGAACACCCGCGGATGTAAGCGTTACGCCAAACCGCGAAAACAAAATATTGTTATTCTTTAATTGCGGACGTAGACGTTACGCCGAACCACGAAAACAAAATATTGTTATTCTTTAATTGCGGACGTAAGCGTTACGCCGAACCGCGAAAACAAAATATTATTCTTTAATTGCGGATGTAGGCGTTACGCCGAACCGCGAAGACAAAATATTATTCTTTAATTGCGGACGTAGGCATTTTGCCGAACCGCGAAAATAAAATATAGATATTCCTTAAAATCTCCTCATCAACTACAAATCCAAGCCAGCATGTGCACACGAAGACCGAGGGTCCGAAAGGCCTCAACAACGCAAAAACAAAGGATCAGATGTGATCCTCGGGGGGCCCCAAATCCCTGAACACTAAAAAATAAAGGATCAGATGTGATCCTCGGGGGGCCTCGAACCCCCGAACACTAAAAACAAAGGATCAGAAGTGATCCTCGGGGGCCCCGAACCCCCGACAACTCAAGACAAAAGAGTCACATATGATCTACGAACCTCCTCCAAATGAAGACCAAAGGGGACCACCCCTAATAATTAAGGAACGAGTTCGGTGCTTTGAACCTCGACCACCGAAGACCAAAGGGGACCACCCCTACTAATTAAGGCACCAGTTTGAAGGCTACGAACCTCCTCCAAATGAAGACGAAAGGGGACCACCCCTAATAATTAAGGAACGAGTTCGGTGCTACGAACCTCGACCATCGAAGGCTTAAAGGGGACCACCCCTAACAATTAAGGGATCAATTCCAGGAATCACTCCCAAAACAAAAAGAAGGTTCGAAGTAACCCCCCTCGGTCTCGATTCGGAAAGAACCTCCAACGAAAGCCGAAGGATCAAGATTCTCGTTAAGCAAGCAGCGCTACATGAAAAAATTGCCTTATCGGGATAGTAGAGCTTATCCCAGTACACCTAAATGGTTAAGGGCCAAGATTTTATAAGCTTTGGAAAGCAAGCGAGAGAGGAAAACCTCGGCCACCACAACCTCGGCCAGCTGCCCCCGAAGACGAGGCAAGTAGCCTCGGCCAGCGGCCCCCAAATACGAGGCACGCAGCCTCGGCTAACGGCCCCGAAGATAAGGCACGCGGCCTCAGCCACCACAACCTCGGCCAGCTGCCCTCGAAGACGAGGCAAGTAGCCTCGGCCAGCGGCCCCCAAATACGAGGCACACAGCCTCAGCCAGTGGCCCCGAAGATAAGGAACGCGGCCTCGACCAGCATAGCCTCGGCCCTAGGCCACGCGGCCTCGGCCACCACAACCTTGGCTAGCTGCCCCCGAAGACGAGGCAAGTAGCCTCGGCCAGCGGCCCCCGAAGACGAGGCAAGTAGCCTCGGCCAGCGGCCCCCAAATACGAGGCACGCAGCCTCGGCCAGCGGCCCTGAAGATAAGGCACGTGGCCTCGGCCACCACAACCTCGGCCAGCTGCCCTCGAAGACGAGGCAAGTAGCCTCGGCCAGCGGCCCCCAAATACGAGGCACACAGCCTCAGCCAGTGGCCCCGAAGATAAGGAACGCGGCCTCGACCAGCATAGCCTCGGCCCTAGGCCACGCGGCCTCGGCCACCACAACCTCGGCTAGCTGCCCCCAAAGACGAGGTAAGTAGTCTCGGCCAGCGGCCCCCGAAAACGAGGCAAGTAGCCTCGGCCAGCGGCCCCCGAAGACGAGGCAAGTAGCCTCGGCCAGCGGCCCCCAAATACGAGGCACGCAGCCTCGGCCAGCGGCCCCGAAGATAAGGCACGCGGCCTCGGCCACCACAACCTCGACTAGTTGTCCCCGAAGATGAGGAACGCGGCCTCGACCAGCATAGCCTCAGCCCTAGGCCAAAAATAACAATAAAAATATATATATGTACTAATTTAAGAGCTGACCCCTTTCTACCATAGGAAAATCCCCGAACGTCTCTATCACCTCGAGCGACCTAATCACCCTCTGCATGGGAAGAGTGAAAGGGCACTGAGAGACACAAAAAGCGAATTCAGCATCCGAGACTGCTAACCCAATTTTTAGTAGAACTTTTTTACAGATGATAACTACTCCTTCAGCTGCCCAACCTCTTTGCTCGATCAGCTCAAGGAGTGGGGGGCAAGTGATGAGGGAATATTTACAGGGGGGCAATTTTACTGTACTACCCTTAGGAGGTTACCATTAACTTCGAGCCATGTGTGCCAGTAAAAGCTAATATGTGATCGCCACGTGTCAAGTCCTAGGAGCTCCAGGTGTCTTTATAATCCCTATTATGATTTTGAACTGGAAAGAGATAGAGAGGAAGATTGAGTCAACCAAGAATATCTCCAACATCCTAAGAATTATCTCAATTGGGGAATGTTATATTTTCTCCCATAGAAAGGGGATCGACCTCTATTTTTGAAAGATATCTTATCTCCTATGGGAAAGGGCAAGTGACATCTATAAATAGAAGATAGCCTCTACAGGTAGAAGGAGGATCCCGAAGGGACCCCGAAGGGAGTTTCCTATTTTTTCTATTACTATCTCCAATTTATAGCCCTATGAACTGACTTAAGCGTCGGAGGGATCACGGGGAGCAAGTCCCCACCCTTTTTGCAGGTACTTGGTCCGGGACAGAAGAAGGTGATCGGCTCCGCATCATCAAACCCAATAGAATATTCGGGTTATGTATCACAAAGAAACAAATACCCAAAAGATTACTTGCACGTACGCCTCCATTTGGTTTGTAAAGATTGGAAAAGTTTCTTTTATCTTTAATTTCAAAAGAAACTATTTTGACTTGATTTTGGATAGAAGTGTTCGTCTGTTAACACTGTGTATATATTGTAATGGGTTAAAGTAATAATTGATCTTTTTAACGGTTATTATAGCTCAAATTAGGCATTCTTTTATGGGAGAAGGCCCATATAATCACATTCAAAAGATTGATATACTGATCGTCTGCGTGGTCTACAAACCAGTTTGCCTATCAGATACAGTGTATAATGTGGGCACGATTGATCACCATCCATTTTTCATATACTCTATAGAGTTGTGCATTTCGGCATTTCTGGCGACTCCCTGCCGACTAGCATTCCTAGCTTAACACTATGTATATTTTGTGATGGGTTAAAGTAACAGTTGATCTTTTTAACAGTTATTATAGCTTAAATTAGGAATTCTTCTACGAGAGAGGGCCCATATAATCACATTCAAAAGATTGATATATTGATTGTCTGAGTAGTCTACGAACCAGTTCGCCCATCAGATACAGTGTGTATTGTGGGCATGATTGATCACCATCCCTTTTTCACATACTTCATAGAGTTGTGCGCTTCGGCATTTCTGGCAGCTCCCTGCTGACCAACATTCCTAGCTTAGGTCCGTGTATTGATGGTTTTGGCCCTAAGTGTGTGTTCTTGTATATGTCCCGAGATCAATTGATGACACTTACATGCACATTCTCTCGATCCTAGGGTTTCTTTTTGCACACATTGTCAGCTTGGTAGCTCTTCCATGGCTGCCTTCAGGTCTGCTATTTGTTCATGGTGTTCTCATTGATCAAGATGGCGTGCTTTGGAGTGTCTTTTGCCTTAGAGTTTTGTAATACCCAGGAATGATTTGAGCATATAAACGGTATTTAGTGAAGGGCATAAATGGACTTTGTGGAAGATAAGACTATAGGGTACACTAACGCAACTTTGGACGATCGAATTAGTCAGAGGGAGTACCCTGGACCCTAGATAGCCAAGGAAAATGGTATAGTATCGACAAGTAATACGAGTTATGATTTTAGGCATCAAAAGAAGTTGGATCGGGAACGGTTCCCGGTACAGTTAAAAAGGCAATTGTGATTTAGGCTGAAATACCGAATTATTGTACGGGGCATCCGGGAAGTCAATGGAATGCCGAGGAAGTTCATATTTGGCATATAGAGTAACCCTTCGGTAGTTTTTGGAAGAAACAAAAGGGTTTGTAGCCAAAACGAAGATTCGGGCCTAAGTGCAGTTTTTCAAAATTGACAGAGGGAGATCGAAAAGATATTTTTTCAGAATTTTAAAGAGAATGATTTAGGATATTTCAAAGGGTTATAAAGGTCTTTAAAGAGAAGTTCAGTTTCTAAATCAGGGGCAAAATCGTAATTTTTGAGATTCGGGTAAAAGTGTAATTTACCTAAAAATCAGGGGTATTAGCATAATTAACCCATTCTTCAGGGACTAAAGTGCAATTAAAAATTAGCCCGGGACCATGTTGAAAAGGGTTTAAGTGCAATTATCCAAAAGTTCGGGCCAAAGTGTAATTCTTGAAACTTTTTTACTAGGGGCATTTGGGAGATTCAGAAAAAGTCTCATAAATGACTTTAGAGATAAGGATGAAGGCTCATGATGACTTTAAGGATAAGATTTGATTGGATAAGATAAGATTTGGATAAGATTTAATTGGATAAGATTTTGTTGGATATGATTTGAATAAGATTTGATTTGGATAACAATGATTGCAAAGGATATTAGAAGATTTTGGAATGATTGCAAAAGATGTTAGAAGATGTGGTAATGATTGTATAATATTTTTGAAGATTTAGAATGAATGCAAAATATTTTAGAAAGATTTGGAATGATTGGAAAAGATTTTGGAAGATTTAGAATGATTGCAGAATATCTTAGAAGATTTGGTAATGATTATATAACATCTTGGAAGATTTATAATGATTGTAGAAGATCTTTAGAAGATTTGGAATGATTGTAAAAGATTTTGGAAGATTTGAAATGATTGCAGAATATATGTTTCTTGGTGGCTAAGTTTTCAAAACCTATAAATAGGGGTTCATAACCAAAGGTTTCTCATTCGAAATTGTGAGAAATTCGTGCCAGATAAGAGAGCTTCGGGTTTAGTAGATAGAGGGTTTTTAAAGCATACGCGAGGCATCACACGCGCAGAGCACTTGGGCAGTGCGTGAGGACGTGTAAGGAGGTAGTTTGGTTAAAATACTTGAAGAGTTGCATAAAAGTCAAGGTTCGACACAAGATTCAAGGTGTTCTGAGTTTCGTTCAAGGTGAGTGTTCGCCCCCAAAACTTTGTTTTGACTTGTGAGGGGTTCTAACCCAAAAATTTGGTTTTAAGTTGTGAGTGTTCTATCTGGAAAACTACTTGATTTATTGTGCTTGTTCTATTTGAACATGTGGTGATTTCATGCAAAATGGTTTTGTGCATTGAAATGGTAACCGGTGACGGTTGGTTTTTCGAGGGAGGTTCGTCCCTAAACGTTTTGAACTGTGCATTGCATTTTATAAATGTTGCTTATATGATGCATTGAATTGTGAAATGTGGCATTGTCTTGCGTTTTATGTGTACGTATGGAATGTTAGCCTCGGATGTTGTCTGGATAGTGTAGCCATAATTCTCCAAGGGCGTGACGGAATAATAGGGGTATCTGATGCTGGTGTGCATGTTAGGATAGCCGCCTTGGTTTTCGTGCCAGGTCGTTTGACCGGGGAAGTTGCACTAGGATGACTAGGTGGTCCATACTGTGTTGTTCATGTGGGATGTCAGCCTAGAATGTTGTCAGGATAGTGTAGCCGTAATTCTCCAAGGGCGTGACGGAATAATAGGGGTATCTGATGCTGGTGGTCATGTCAAGATAGCCGCCTTGATTTCCGTGCCAGGCTGTTTGGCCAGGGAAGTTGCACTAGGACGACTAGGTGGTCCATGTGAAATTTTGGAGTTGGGATTGTATGGTGGTTCCTGGATGCTTAAGGTGGGAACGTATTCTGGTGAGATGCGTTAGCAGCCCCATTTAAGCTAGAATCTCGTCGTGTCGTCGAGTCGGTGTGGTGGCATAGCTTTTAGAGATATTGCTCTTTTCCCGTGGTAGGGTTAAGCGCGTGGGAATTCTCTTAAGGTAGGGCTTACCGGGTGTATTGGTTTATTTCATGTTTTGCATTATTCATGAAAAATGTGTTTTGAACTCTCACTTAGATGATTCATCATCTAATTTGGACTTTGTCCCTGGAATATTCAAACGTTCCAGGTGAAGGCAGCGGTGCGAAAGGGAAAGGGATCGTCGAGGAGTGACGGCGATTAGTGGATAGTTTACATTATGTCTTTTCAGTTATGTTATTTACTTTTGGAAACGTCATGTAAACGTTGGTGCAGCTTTATATCACTACAAGAAATTTCAGTTTTAGTGACGGAAAAATCCGTCACTAAAAACATAAAATCCGTCACTAAATTTTTCTGTGACGGGTTTTGTGACGGGGTAAAATCCGTCACTAAAGAGGGCGTGACAGATTTTTTGTGACGGGGTTAGTGTTACCCGTCGCAAATCTGTGACGGGAGAGCATTTCCGTCACAGATTTGTGACGGATGTCCCGTCACAGATCTGTGACGGGGCAGTATTACCCGTCACAGATCTGTGACGGGGAAGTTCTCCCCGTCACAGATCTGTGACAGGTAAAGTTCATCCCGTCACAGATTTGTGACGGGTAAAGTTCATCCCGTCACAGATCTGTGACGGGAATTATTTTCCCGTCACAGATCTGTGACGGGAACGTATTACCCGTCACAAATTTGTGACGGAGACTTCCCCGTCACAGATCTGTGACGGGGACAATCTGTCACAAATCTGTGACGGATAGGACAAGTCGTCACAGATCTGTGACGGGAAATACTGCCCGTCACAGATCTGTGACGGGCTCTACCCGTCACAAAAATTTTTAAAATAAAAAAAAAAACGATCAATCTGTGACGGGTTACTACCCGTCACAGATTTGCGACGGGAGTACCCGTCACAAATATTTTTAAATATAAAAAAAATAATAATTAATATTTTAAAAAATTAATATAAATAAAAAAATTAATTTTGAAAAAAATTAAATTAATATTAATATTTTAAATCAATAATATATTTTTAATTTAAAAAAATATATTTTTAATTTTTAAATTTATAAAATTAAAATTTATATTTATTAAAATTAAAATTAATATTTTCTTTTATAAGAATACAAAAATTTAAAATAATAACAATTTTTTTTTAAAAATTTAAATAAAATATTAGAAATAACATTAAATAAAATTAATATTACTCACATTCACATTAAAAATAAAATAAATATTATTTTAAATCAATAATATATTTTTATGAAATTAAAAATATATATTTTTTAAATTTATAAAATTAAAATTTATATTTATTAAAATTAAAATTAAAATTAATATTTTCTTTTATAAGAATAAAAAAATTGTATTTAACAACAATTTTTTAAAAAAATTTAAATAAAATATTAAAAATAACATTAAATAAAATTAATATTACCCACATTCACATTAAAAATATAACAAATTTAACATTAAAAAAAATTAAAATTTAATATTAATATTAAGATTACCCATGTTTACTTCAATGTTTACAACATTCCATTACAATCAATCATCATTATTATTAGCATTTTCATCTTCACCATTGTCACTCTCATCTTGATCAGCTACCGGGTCAGATCCACCTGGAACAGTCGACGGTCCAGCATCTGCAGTAGATTGTTTTGTCAATCTACTTATTACCATATTCATTTCTAACTGCCACGCTGTCATTTGTTCTTGCCACTGTCGTAATTGCCAATTCTCAATCCGGGATTCAAGCAACTCATCAGTTAATTGGGTAACTTTAAGTCTCATTTGTTCAAACTCTGGGGACACATGTGAAGATGATTGGCTAGAACGATTGGTGGTAGATGGATATAACAAATTAGCTTGGGAGCCCAGCCCGTATATTCGACCCTTTCTATTCCGACCACTAACAGCTTGATAGAAGATGTCGTGTTCATTAACTGTAGGCGATGAGGACTCTTCGGTACTTGCGGATGATGAAGATGCCTCCGCACTCAATCTTTCATATCTTTCCTATAAAATTAAAATATTCATGTAAATGAATTAAAAGATTATTTTAAAATAAAAAATTTAATTTAATTTATAAAACACACTTACAGCAACGACCCTAGATCTGTCATCGACCCACACTTCTTCTCCTTGATTATCTTTCCTGGTGTGAGTTCTCTTGAAGAATTCAAACTCATTGGGCTCACGATTCAATTCAGTTGCCTGTATAAGAAATTAATAAATAATATAGTAAACTTATAATTTAAATAAATTATAAAAAAATATATATAACTTAGCATAAGTAATTACCAGCCTTCTTCGAGTCAAGGAGAATGGAATGGACCCGCCAGTGTGGAGCGAACCACCGATCTCAGAAGCACGATTTTTTTTATTTTGTGTGGAAATTTTTTTGTTGCTTTCTTCTGCTCACTTTGCATCAAGTGCCTTACGCACGTCGGGATCCATCCACGTTGTTTCATCTTCCCCATTTCTAATTCGATGCAAATGGCTCCTAAAACTTCGTCTACCAGACTTATTCCATGTGAGCCATATGCGATCATTCTCCTCGGGTGGCCAGAAATACGTCTTCTACATTAAATTAAGAAACATATATATATATAAGAATTTAAATACAAACTTATATTAATAAAGAATTATAAATTAACTTACGTTAAATTCTTCAAGCCACATCCTTCGTATTATTTCTGGCACTTCATCCCAATGAATCCACGGTTCAGTGTATCGTGCCCTCCAAATCTTTCCCAATTTGCTTGGTGGGCCACTTTCAGGGATAAAACTGTCAAACACAAAATATATATTTATTCATTTGAATGTATAATATAATTGCAAGTAATAAGTTTAAAATAATAAATACGATACTCACTGATTACACTGTTCATCGCAAGATAAGTGTTTTCGACCGTCTCCTCGGCTGATGTTAACCGGGTCAGTTGGAATGGGCTCAGAGTGTTGTGCAGAAGCAGATGATGAATTGAGTCCTTGCGGTGTCGGCATGAAAGTGTATGGGGAATGTCTGTCTGGCATATGAGAAGTTCCCCCAACATATTGGCCACTCGGTGGTACAACATCTGGTGGGTAGAAAGTAGGTGGAACACCATAATAACCCCATGGCGGCATCGTGGTTCCAGGATATGGAAATTGATGAGGCATGGGAGCAAAAGGTTGTGAGGGTGGTGGTGGAGGTGGTGATTGGAGATTGAATTGTGTGGATTGAACAACAGGTGTGGAGTCAGGAGAAGAATATTGCGAACCAGAATTGGCATCTGGAGAAGGTGTGGTCCTATAAGATGTTCTACTTCTACCTCTTCCCCTACCCGAAGGTGTTGAATGTTCTGACATCTATTTCGATAATTATATATATATGAAAAAAAATTACATTAACATCAAAGTCATCATACTAAAAGTACATGTACAGAAATTATAAATATTCATATTTTAAAAATACAAAGGTTATTAATTAGCATGCACAAAAAAAAAACCATAAAACTATCAGTCATCTTCTTCTATATATTCATCAATGTCTTCCTGGTCACTATCTCTGTCATCAGATAATATATCTTCCTCGTCTTCTTCTGAAACAGATTCTTCATACATATCATTTTCTTCTTCCTCAACAATATTGGAGACATCAACTTCCTCTACTAGCCCATTATCATCTTGTAAAGTGCCTCCAAGGTCAATATTTACATCAATTATAGGCCGTTGCAATATTTCATCCTCTTGAAAAGGCTCTTCCATGTTAGCTTCAGGAGCATTTATTGTACCTCGTGCCTTTGTTTTAATTACAACCATCCAACCATTTTTTTCACGACAGTAATCAGGATAAGGCGAGTAATACACTTGTTCAGCTTGTTGGGCAAATATGAATGGATCGTATTTCCTATATCTTCTTGATGATCGAATGTCTACAATTCCATATTTATCATGAATTTTAGTTCCTCGTGGACTTGGATCATATCATTCACATTTGAACAAAATTACTCTTTTTATTGGTAAGCCTGCATATTCTAACTCAAGTATGTCTATAAGTTTTCCATAATAATTCACATGTGAAGCTCCACCTCCTGACGCAGACACGCAAACACCATAATTTTCTGTCGACCTACTCTGACTCCATTCAACAATATGAAATTTGTATCCATTGACGAAATACATTGGCCAATGTTTCACGTTGGGAGTTAGCCCCCACCCTATGCCCTGAATTAGTGGGTCTGCAATAACTTCGCCACTCAAATTCACCTAACAAAATATTTTCATCACTTTATGTATATATAATTAATATTAAATTAAGAAATATCTTAAACTTTACAAACTTACATGATTATGGAACCAAACACAAAAATGCTCCTCGATTTGTTTGTTTAATTCTTCATCACTGATTACTGGCGATAATTCACGTAACATGTTTGTGTACATGCTGAAACATTAAAATATATATATATCAACATAATATGAACAAAATTATTAATATGAAGTCATAAATATATTAATATAATTAAGTTTGAGTTCTTACTCAATATAAGGTTCGACCTCTGGCGTATTTAGCAAGACATATAACTTTGCTGTTTGGAACTCATTCACATCCAACCATCTTTTTTTCATTGGACCAGCTGCACGACCCGGATAATTGAAGATAGAAATTTGTGGATGCGAAGATTCTCCTCCATCATCATTTCGAGGAGCTCTCGTCCTCCTTGATTGAATATTTGATTCAAAATAATATGAACCAAATGTGGTTGTCTCTTCAATTAAATATGCCTCACAAATAGATCCTTCTATGCGAGCCTTATTCCGAACTTTCTTCTTTAAAGTATTGAGAAACCTAAATCATTTTAAAGTTATCTTAATTTATGAAAAAGAACATAATAAACTATACGACAAAATCAATAAATTATATGAATATAAAATTTATTACCGTTCAAATGGATACATCCATCTGTATTGGATTGGCCCTCCGACCTTTGCTTCGTAAACCAAATGTACCGGGAGATGTTCCATTGAGTTAAACCATCCAGGCGGAAATGCACGCTCTATTTTGCATAGAATGATTGGGATATTTTGTTCCATAATTTCCAAATGTTCAGTTCTTAACGTTGTTGAGCATAAATCTTTGAAAAACTGACATAATTCAGTTATTGGACTCCAAATTCGATCTGGTAATCCCGAAAATGCCGTTGGAAGTAACCGCTCCATAAGAACATGACAATCATGACTCTTCAAGCCAAACAATTTTCCATTTTTCATATCAACACATCTGCCCAATCTAGATGCATACCCGTCAGGGAGTTTAAGTTCTTTTATCCATTTCAAAATACTTAACTTTTGTTCTCTTGTGAAAGTATATTGAGCTTTAGGTTTCCAATATTTACCCCCACCACGTTCTACTAATTCCAACTCCTTCCGCCTGCAATATTCTTTCAGGTCCATTCTAGCTTTGCTATTATCTTTAGTTTTACCTTTCACATCCATGATTGTGTTGAAAAGATTATCAAAAATATTCTTCTCGATGTGCATGACATCTAAATTGTGTCGGATAAGATTATCTTTCCAATATGGCAAATTCCAAAAAATACTTCTTTTTGTCCAATTGTGTTGCACACCATATCCGATCATAACACAATTTTGTTGTTCTAAGATAGACGGGACATTACATACTCTACCAAATATGTTTTCTCCACTTAAACGAGGAGGTGGACAAGAATTATCAACTTTATTTTCTCGAAATGCAGTTGTATTTCTTTGAAAAGGGTGATCCATTGGCAAAAATTGTCGGTGACAATCAAAAAATGATGTTTTTCCACCGTACTTGAGATTAAAAGCTTTTGTGTTTTCCATACAATACGGGCATGCTAATCTACCTGATGTCATCCAACCAGATAACATTCCATATGCAGGAAAATCATTGACAGTCCACAACAGAGCTGCTTTCATCATAAAATTTTGCTTTGTGGATATGTCATAAGTCAACACTCCTTCGTGCCAAAGCAATTTCAATTCATCAATTAAAGGCTGTAAAAATACGTCTATCTTACTCTTGGGATTTGAAGGACCTGGAATAATAACCGTTAAAAACATAAACTCTCTTTTCAAACATAATCCAGGAGGCAAATTATATGGAGTCACAATTACTGGCTAACAAGAGTACGGGCGACCCGATTGACCATATGGAGTGAACCCATCTGCACACAAACCAAGCCTTACATTTCTAGGATCAGCAGAGAAGTCAGGATGTGTCCGATCAAAATATTTCCATGCTTCACCGTCAGACGGGTGAGACAATACCCCAAACTCTCTCCGATTTTCATAATGCCACCTCATGTTCGAAGCAGTAATAGTTGAAGCATAGATTCTTTGCAATCTTGGTATGAGGGGCAAATACCACATTCTTTTAAAAGGAATTTCTTTAAATTTTCCTATGCCACTTCTTACAGACTTAAAACGAGGATGACTACAAAACTTACAACTCCTCTCAAATTGATCATCTTTATAATATAACATACAACTATTTGGACAACAATCAATCTTCTGACAACCAAGTCCAAGCTTAGAAACCAATTTTTTAGTATGATAAAAGTCATCGGGCACACGATTACCAGTTGGCATTGTATGCTGCATAAACTGCATGATTTCATTATAACAACCTTCAGGCATGTTGTAATCAGATTTAATGCTCAACATTCTGACTGCAGCAGAAAGTTCACTCTCTGCATCACAACCCGAGTATAATGGGGATTGTGCAGCAGATAACATCTCATAAAATGCTTTTGCATTTTCATTAGGTGGTTCCTCAATATTGTACGACTGATCATGACCACTTTCGCTAAACGCTCCTTGCATTGTAGTAGGCGCATGTGACGGTCCTGCTGCATCCATTACCATTTGCTCATACGGATTAAACTGATTTCTAAAATTATCTTCTCTATAATATTCATTCACAATAACATTTTGAGGCATTATTGGCATTTCTTCCCCATGGTTCGTCCAATAATAATACCCTTTCATAAACCCATACTTACAAAGATCCCTTTTCACCTCATTAACTGGTTTAAACTTCAAACACTCACATTTCATACAAGGACATTTCAACACTCCTAGCCTTATGAAACTTTCTTGAGAAGATGCAAGTTGAATAAACTCATCAACACCAGCATAAAATTCAGGAGTGATCCCACCCCTTCTTGGCATACACCGATTATCAATCCATCGACGATGCAACGGAGCTTCCATTTTCAATTCAAAATTGTATAACAAGCACGATTCCTAATAGATATTTTATCCTGAAAACTAACCAAATTATATTTCATCATTTCAGACTGTCATAAGTAATTGATAAATATGAACAAAAAATAAATATAATAATAAATAATTTATTGAGATAAATTTTGCATCTTTTTTATAAATTAAGATAATAAATAATTAAGATAAATTTTAATATTTTTACTTAACTCTACATATTTGAATTGAATTTTTTTTAAATACTAATTTAAATTTATATTTCCTTTAACACTTAAACAATTATT
This sequence comes from Diospyros kaki, assembly GCA_036245055.1. Classification (NCBI taxonomy): domain Eukaryota; kingdom Viridiplantae; phylum Streptophyta; class Magnoliopsida; order Ericales; family Ebenaceae; genus Diospyros; species Diospyros kaki. Next base: position 33,181,206 of record BSEG01000011.1, read on the forward strand.
ATAATTTTTAATTGTTACATTTTTTATTTTATTTTGATTTGAGTAATTAAGAACAATATGGTTAAAATAATGTATCTAATATATTTTCTAAGTTAGCTATAAATGTCTCACTTTGAAATTTAAAATCTATTAGTCTACTTATTTTATTTTATAACAACAAATTATATTACTCATTAATAGTATTTTATTTTTAATATTGTAATAAATAAATAATTCAATTTAAATATTTATCTAATTTATTTCTCATGTAATTTTTAATTTTTAGTGTTTCATTTAAATAAAAAATTAAATTTTATACCTTTTTAAATTCATTTTAATTTTTAAAATAATTATCTAATTTATTTCGTACATTATTTTAAATATTCTAATTTTACTTTTATTTATTATTTTTAATGTTTTAAACAAAAAAAAATTAATTTTTAATGTCTATACTTAATCTTATTCTTATGGCAACAAAATATATGTTTTCATAAATATTGTATTTACTTTTAGTATTTTATTTTTAACATATTTAATTTAAAATTACAATATTTTAAATTAAAAATGTGTTTTAAATTAAAAACAAAAAAATTAATATTATTAATACAATTACATAACAAAATAACTACAGAAAGAATTTATAAACAATTAATAAAATTCATATTTTAATTTCTAAACATTACAAATAATATAAAAAATTAAAATAAAACCTAAACTAATTTAAATAAAATAATCATTAAACTCAACATACATACTAAACACAAAAATAAATTAACTATTAAACTAAACTAACGCAATTTAAACTTTTATTTCCTTTACTACATAAACAATTATTCAAATTTTGATTTGATACATTTTTTATTTTATTTTCGTTGAGTTATTAAAAATATTAAGGTTAAATTTATTGTTATAAAAACTAATAATTTTTCATGGTAAAATTTTATTTTGTATTTTTAGTCCTTAATTTTTATTAAAAATATATTCAATGGTATTTTATTTTTAATATTGTATTTATTTTATATTTTAATTTAAATATTTATCTAATTAATTTCTCATATTATTTTTCAATTTTAGTGTTTTATTTTAAATAATTATCTAATTTATTTCATATGTTAGTTTTAAACTTTTTAATTAAAATTTTATTTATTATTTATTAATTTTTATATTTTAAATAGAATTCTTTTATATTTTTAATAGAAATCTTTTAATTTTTTTACACTTAAATATTTTTTTATAACAATAAAATATATGCTTTCTTAAATAGTAAATATATTTTTAGTATATATTTTTTTATGTATTTTATTTAAAATTATAATATTTTTCATTAAAAATATATCTAAACTTAAAAATAAAAAAATAAACATTATTTACACATGCACGGGTTTACTAGTTCAATAACATATCAAAATAACTAAATAATTAATTAGTTGTAGTTTAATTATTTAATTATAATTATTAATATTTTAATTTTTAAGCATTACAAATAACATAACCAATTAAACTAAAACTAAACTAATTAACATAAAAATAAACTACTAAACTAATACAAAAATAAAATAACTACAACTAAACTAACACAAAAATAAAATAATTGCAACTAAACTAACATAAAAATAAAATAATTACAACTAATAACACAAAGAAATTATGATTAAACTAACAGAATATAATTAAAAGTAAAACAAAATAAAAAGTTATAAAATACTTACTTGATAGCACTGAAATTAACTGAAGAAGAAGAAGAACCAGCGACTGTGAAGTAACTGAAAATGGAGGAGATAGTGAGAAAATGGGAGAGAAGGGAGGGGGCGAGACAGTGAGAGGGAGGAGGGGGGCTGGGAGAATGGGAAAGGGAGGAGGAGAGGGGGGGGGCGAGACAGTGAGTGGGAGGAGGGGGCTGGGAGAATGGGGAAGGGGGAGGGGTTTTTTTAAAGGGGGGATTGCGACGGGACTGACACGTCCCGTTGCAATCTGCGACGGGACGCGTCAATCCCGTCGCAATCTGCGACGGGGCGTCAGTCCCGTCGCAATCTGCGACGGGACGCATCAGTCCCGTCGCAGATCTGCGACGGGACTGACTCGTCCCGTCGCAGTTTTGTGACGGGGCGTCAGTCCCGTCGCAGATCTGCGACGGGACTGACGCCCCGTCACAAAACTGCGACGGGAAACCTTGTTCCCGTCACTGATTTGCGACGGGAGAGCATTTTCTGTCACTATTTTGTGACGGGATACACCATCCCGTCACAAAATTGTGACGGTAATTTCTGACCGTCACTAAACCACATTAGTGACGGCTTTCCATCACTAAACCCGTCACAAATTAGTGACGGGAGCATTCCCGTCACAAAACCCGTCACTAAAACTGTTTTTTCTTGTAGTATATATAAATAAAGTGGTTTCGGTTATGACCTGTTAAGGTTTCGATCTAGCTTCCGCATTTGTGTTGGTGAACCTGTCTTGGTTTATTAATGGTTCATAGTTGATATACTGAGAAGGTGTAACGGGATCTTCGGGGAATGGTTTTTGTGATGGGTTTTTATTTGAAAAAAAAAATTATCCCTGGAATCTTACGTTACGTTAACGCTCCCGGGAATTGGGGTGTTACAATTGGTATCAGAACGAAGGTTTAAAATTTAAGGAACTCTGATTAGGGTTTGAAATTTAAGGGACTCTGATTAAAGTGATAGTTATTTGAGGATTATAGATTTCGTTTGAAATTTAGAAACTATCGATTCGAGGGCAATAGTTGAAATTTTACGTGGAGTAATGAGATAACTGGTAGTTATCGGGGATGGTCGAGTTAGAAATAATTCGATTTGTATCGAGGATCCTAGAGATATTAAACTTAGGATGACTCGATTGGTGTTGTGGAGAATCGAGTTTAAGAATTCTGAGGGTTGATTTTGATGATAGGGATCTCAAAATAAATGTTGTGAGGATCGAGGTAGGGTTACCTCAAGGAAACGACTCATGGGAATGAGTCGAGAGTGTTAATTCAAATGTTGATTTAGAGAATGAAATGGCCGGGATATAGGATTGAATCCCATAAAGGTTAATGGAGACTAGAAATTTTGGTTGCTCATGAATTAAGATTTGGACAGGGTACCTTTGATGGTTGTGGGACCCGAAAGATCTTTTAGCAAGATAGAAATTATCTTTAAGTGAGATTTGCACTGATTAAGGAAGTGTTTTCTTTTCAGATGGTGAAAACTCGGAGAGTGATGGATCTCAGCGAGCAAGATGAAAGTGACGGTAGTAGCAGTCATCGCAATCGTTCTGCGAATCATGTCATGAATGACGGACGACAAGAGGAGCGATCAGGTCCAAGTGAGAATAGATTTGACCGAATGGAAAGAATATTGGAAGGCATGCTGACACATGTAACGAGGAACGAGCCGCCGAGGCATACAACTCATGTGTTGGATCAGTATCGTCGATAGAGACCCCCGGTGTTCAAGGGAAAAGCAGAAGACGACCCCTGCATGGCAGAATACTGGATGGAGCAAACCGAGAAACTGCTCCAACATTTGCAGTGCAGTGACGAAGATAAGGTCAACTGTGCTACATTCATGCTTGAGGAAGACGCTGCACGATGGTGGCAATCAGCCCAACGAGCTTTGCAGAGGACACCTAGGCAAGTGGAACAAGATCTAAGGCCGAGGCAAGCTCAACCTGTGACTTGGGCTAGATTCAAGGAAGCGTTTGACGCAAAATATTTTCCTCGGAGCTGGAGAGAAGAAAAGACTTGGGAGTTCATGAAGTTGAAGCAGACTGACGAGATGTCAGTGACTCAATATGACGTTAAGTTTACCCAGCTGATTCGGTATGTACCTATGTACGAAGCCGATGAGTGGCAGAAAGCCCAAAAATTTGTGGGCGGATTGAAAGTGGGACTGCAGCAAGCTCTTAGCTCGTGGACTTTGGACACCTACAACGAGGCGTTACATAGAGCCTTATCCACTGAGACTAATTTATTGTGAGTTGGTTTGATTCGATCGGACGAGAAGAAGAAAGATCCGAAAGGTGGAGAGCATAAATCAGATGGAAGGAACTCCAAAAGCAATGAGCCATGTTCCCGATGTGGCAAGGTACACTCCGGGAAACAATGTTTCCAAGGACATATCCGATGTTTTACGTGTGGTGAAGAGAGACACAAGCAAAATGATTGTCCTAAGAATAAAGAGGCACCACCGACCGGGAATCGAATGAGGATCACATGTTTTTCGTGTCAACAACCTGGTCATTACTCGAGCGAATGTCCAAAGAGGCAGAAGGTGGAACAGGTGGGAAAAGCAAACGAGGCTCAAAAACCTCGCCCTGGACGAGTTTTCTACCTGTCAAAGGATGATGAATATATCTACTGGACAAAAGAGAAAGGTATGCCGAGTTAATTCAATGTTATCAATTTCTGTGTGATCATGGCACATGCATTAGAGTCGGTTGGGAGTCAATGAAATGTATTTTGAGGACACGATTGGAAATAATAATAAGTATTATGAATTATTTTTGGATTCGTGTAAACGCCTATTTAGAGCTACAATAGGATATTCTGGAAAAATAAGTAAAATGCTTAGTAGGCATGGATCGTGTAAGAATGTAAGTTATGAATGATTGCTAAGGATTAGGAATGACATCTATGACTTTTAAATTGGGAGTCATTAGCGATAGCAGTGATACAATTATCACGGACCAAAATTTCGAGGACGAAATTTATTAAAGGGGGGGAGAATGTAATACCCAGGAATGATTTGAGGATATAAACGCTATTTAGTGAAGGGCATAAATGGACTTTGTGGAAAATAAGACTATAGGGTACACTAACGCAACTTTGGACGATCGAATTAGTCAGAGGGAGTACCCTGGACCCTAGATAGCCAAGGAAAATGGTATAGTATCGACAAGTAATACGAGTTATGATTTTAGGCATCAAAAGAAGTTGGATCGGGAACGGTTCCCGGTACAGCTAAAAAGGCAATTGTGATTTAGGCTGAAATACCGAATTATCGTACGAGGCATCCGGGAAGTCAATGGAACACCGAGGAAGTTCATATTTGGCATATAGAGTAACCCTTCGGTAGTTTTTGGAAGAAACAAAAGGGTTTGTAGCCAAAACAAAGATTCGGGCCTAAGTGCAGTTTTTCAAAATTGATAGAGGGAGATCGAAACGATATTTTTTCGGAATTTTAAAGAGAATGATTTAGGATATTTCAAAGGGTTATAAAGGTCTTTAAAGAGAAGTTCAGTTTCTAAATCAGGGGCAAAATCGTAATTTTTGAGATTCGGGTAAAAGTGTAATTTACTTAAAAATCAGGGGTATTAGCATAATTAACCCATTCTTCAGGGACTAAAGTGCAATTAAAAATTAGTCCGGGGATCATGTTGAAAAGGGTCTAAGTGCAATTATCCAAAAGTTCGGGCCAAAGTGTAATTCTTGAAACTTTTTTACTAGGGGCATTTGGGAGATTCAGAAAAAGTCTCATAAATGACTTTAGAGATAAGGATGAAGGCTCATGATGACTTTAAGGATAAGATTTGATTGGATAAGATAAGATTTGGATAAGATTTAATTGGATAAGATTTTGTTGGATATGATTTGAATAAGATTTGATTTGGATAACAATGATTGCAAAGGATATTAGAAGATTTTGGAATGATTGCAAAAGATGTTAGAAGATTTGGTAATGATTATATAATATTTTTGAAGATTTAGAATGAATGCAAAATATCTTAGAAATATTTGGAATGATTGGAAAAGATTTTGGAAGATTTAGAATGATTGCAGAATATCTTAGAAGATTTGGTAATGATTATATAACATCTTGGAAGATTTATAATGATTGTAGAAGATCTTTAGAAGATTTGGAATGATTGTAAAAGATTTTGGAAGATTTGAAATGATTGCAGAATATATGTTTCTTGGTGGCTAAGTTTTCAAAACCTATAAATAGGGGTTCATAACCAAAGGTTTCTCATTCGAAATTGTGAGAAATTCATGCCAGATAAGAGAGCTTCGGGTTTAGTAGATAGAGGGTTTTTAAAGCATACGCGAGGCATCACACGCGCAGAGCACTTGGGCAGTGCGTGAGGACGTGTAAGGAGGTGGTTTGGTTAAAATACTTGAAGAGTTGCATAAAAGTCGAGGTTCGACACAAGATTCAAGGTGTTCTGAGTTTTGTTCAAGGTGAGTGTTCGCCCCCAAAACTTTGTTTTGACTTGTGAGGGGTTCTAACCCAAAAATTTGGTTTTAAGTTGTGAGTGTTCTATCTGGAAAACTACTTGATTTATTGTGCTTGTTCTATTTGAACATGTGGTGATTTCATGCAAAATGGTTTTGTGCATTGAAATGGTAACCGGTGACGGTTGGTTTTACGAGGGAGGTTCGTCCCTAAACGTTTTGAACTGTGCATTGCATTTTATAAATGTTGCTTATATGATGCATTGAATTGTGAAATGTGGCATTGTCTTGCGTTTTATGTGTACGTATGGAATGTCAGCCTCGGATGTTGTCTGGATAGTGTAGCCATAATTCTCCAAGGGCGTGACGGAATAATAGGGGTATCTGATGCTGGTGTGCATGTTAGGATAGCCGCCTTGGTTTTCGTGCCAGGTCGTTTGACCGGGGAAGTTGCACTAGGATGACTAGGTGGTCCATACTGTGTTGTTCATGTGGGATGTCAGCCTAGGATGTTGTCAGGATAGTGTAGCCGTAATTCTCCAAGGGCGTGACGGAATAATAGGGGTATCTGATGCTGGTGGTCATGTCAGGATAGCCGCCTTGATTTCCGTGCCAGGCTCTTTGGCCAGGGAAGTTGCACTAGGACGACTAGGTGGTCCATGTGAAATTTTGGAGTTGGGATTGTATGGTGGTTCCTGGATGCTTAAGGTGGGAACGTATTCTGGTGAGATGCGTTAGCAGCCCCATTTAAGCTAAAATCTCGTCGTGTCGTCGAGTCGGTGTGGTGGCATAGCTTTTAGAGAGATTGCTCTTTTCCCGTGGTAGGGTTAAGCGCGTGGGAATTCTCTTAAGGTAGGGCTTACCGGGTGTATTGGTTTATTTCATGTTTTGCATTATTCATGAAAAATGTGTTTTGAACTCTCACTTAGATGATTCATCATCTAATTTGGACTTTGTCCCTGGAATATTCAAACGTTCCAGGTGAAGGCAGCGGTGCGAAAGGGAAAGGGATCGTCGAGGAGTGACGGCGATTAGTGGATAGTTTACATTATGTCTTTTCAGTTATGTTATTTACTTTTGGAAACGTCATGTAAACGTTGTTGCAGCTTTATATATAAATAAAGTGGTTTCGGTTATGACCTGTTAAGGTTTCGATCTAGCTTCCGCATTTGTGTTGGTGAACCTGTCTTGGTTTATTAATGGTTCATAGTTGATATACTGAGAAGGTGTAACGGGATCTTCGGGGAATGGTTTTTGTGATGGGTTTTTATTTGAAAAAAAATTTATCCCTGGAATCTTACGTTACGTTAACGCTCCCAGGAATTGGGGTGTTACAATTGGTATCAGAACGAAGGTTTAAAATTTAAGGAACTCTGATTAGGGTTTGAAATTTAAGGGACTCTGATTAAAGTGATAGTTATTTGAGGATTATAGATTTCGTTGGAAATTTAGAAACTATCGATTCGAGGGCAATAGTTGAAATTTTACGTGGAGTAATGAGATAACTGGTAGTTATCGGGGATGGTCGAGTTAGAAATAATTCGATTTGTATCGAGGATCCTAGAGATATTAAACTTAGGATGACTCGATTGGTGTTGTGGAGAATCGAGTTTAAGAATTCTGAGGGTTGATTTTGATGATAGGGATCTCAAAATAAATGTTGTGAGGATCGAGGTAGGGTTACCTCAAGGAAACGACTCATGGGAATGAGTCGAGAGTGTTAATTCAAATGTTGATTTAGAGAATGAAATGGCCGGGATATAGGATTGAATCCCATAAAGGTTAATGGAGACTAGAAATTTTGGCTGCTCATGAATTAAGATTTGGACAGGGTACCTTTGATGGTTGTGGGACCCGAAAGATCTTTTAGCAAGATAGAAATTATCTTTAAGTGAGATTTGCACTGATTAAGGAAGTGTTTTCTTTTCAGATGGTGAAAACTCGGAGAGTGATGGATCTCAGCGAGCAAGATGAAAGTGACGGTAGTAGCAGTCATCGCAATCGTTCTGCGAATCATGTCATGAATGACGGACGACAAGAGGAGCGATCAGGTCCAAGTGAGAATAGATTTGACCGAATGGAAAGAATATTGGAAGGCATGCTGACACATGTAACGAGGAACGAGCCGCCGAGGCATACAACTCATGTGTTGGATCAGTATCGCCGATAGAGACCCCCGGTGTTCAAGGGAAAAGCAGAAGACGACCCCTGCATGGCAGAATACTGGATGGAGCAAACCGAGAAACTGCTCCAACATTTGCAGTGCAGTGACGAAGATAAGGTCAACTGTGCTACATTCATGCTTGAGGAAGACGCTGCACGATGGTGGCAATCAGCCCAACGAGCTTTGCAGAGGACACCTAGGCAAGTGGAACAAGATCTAAGGCCGAGGCAAGCTCAACCTGTGACTTGGGCTAGATTCAAGGAAGCGTTTGACGCAAAATATTTTCCTCGGAGCTGGAGAGAAGAAAAGACTTGGGAGTTCATGAAGTTGAAGCAGACTGACGAGATGTCAGTGACTCAATATGACGTTAAGTTTACCCAGCTGATTCGGTATGTACCTATGTACGAAGCCGATGAGTGGCAGAAAGCCCAAAAATTTGTGGGCGGATTGAAAGTGGGACTGCAGCAAGCTCTTAGCTCGTGGACTTTGGACACCTACAACGAGGCGTTACATAGAGCCTTATCCACTGAGACTAATTTATTGTGAGTTGGTTTGATTCGATCGGACGAGAAGAAGAAAGATCCGAAAGGTGGAGAGCATAAATCAGATGGAAGGAACTCCAAAAGCAATGAGCCATGTTCCCGATGTGGCAAGGTACACTCCGGGAAACAATGTTTCCAAGGACATATCCGATGTTTTACGTGTGGTGAAGAGAGACACAAGCAAAATGATTGTCCTAAGAATAAAGAGGCACCACCGACCGGGAATCGAATGAGGATCACATGTTTTTCGTGTCAACAACCTGGTCATTACTCGAGCGAATGTCCAAAGAGGCAGAAGGTGGAACAGGTGGGAAAAGCAAACGAGGCTCAAAAACCTCGCCCTGGACGAGTTTTCTACCTGTCAAAGGATGATGAATATATCTACTGGACAAAAGAGAAAGGTATGCCGAGTTAATTCAATGTTATCAATTTCTGTGTGATCATGGCATATGCATTAGAGTCGGTTGGGAGTCAATGAAATGTATTTTGAGGACACGATTGGAAATAATAATAAGTATTATGAATTATTTTTGGATTCGTGTAAACGTCTATTTAGAGCTACAATAGGATATTCTGGAAAAATAAGTAAAATGCTTAGTAGGCATGGATCGTGTAAGAATGTAAGTTATGAATGATTGCTAAGGATTAGGAATGACATCTAAGACTTTTAAATTGGGAGTCATTAGCGATAGTAGTGATACAATTATCACGGACCAAAATTTTGAGGACGAAATTTATTAAAGGGGGGGAGAATGTAATACCCAGGAATGATTTGAGGATATAAACGCTATTTAGTGAAGGGCATAAATGGACTTTGTGGAAAATAAGACTATAGGGTACATTAACGCAACTTTGGACGATTGAATTAGTCAGAGGGAGTACCCTGGACCCTAGATAGCCAAGGAAAATGGTATAGTATCGACAAGTAATACGAGTTATGATTTTAGGCATCAAAAGAAGTTGGATCGGGAACGGTTCCCGGTACAGCTAAAAAGGCAATTGTGATTTAGGCTGAAATACCGAATTATCGTACGAGGCATCCGGGAAGTCAATTGAACGCCGAGGAAGTTCATATTTGGCATATAGAGTAACCCTTCGGTAGTTTTTGGAAGAAACAAAAGGGTTTGTAGCCAAAACGAAGATTCGGTCCTAAGTGCAGTTTTTCAAAATTGACAGAGGGAGATCGAAACGATATTTTTTCGAAATTTTAAAGAGAATGATTTAGGATATTTCAAAGGGTTATAAAGGTCTTTAAAGAGAAGTTCAGTTTCTAAATCAGGGGCAAAATCGTAATTTTTGAGATTCGGGTAAAAGTGTAATTTACCTAAAAATCAGGGGTATTAGCATAATTAACCCATTCTTCAGGGACTAAAGTGCAATTAAAAATTAGTCCGGGGATCATGTTGAAAAGGGTCTAAGTGCAATTATCCAAAAGTTCGGGCCAAAGTGTAATTCTTGAAACTTTTTTACTAGGGGCATTTGGGAGATTCAGAAAAAGTCTCATAAATGACTTTAGAGATAAGGATGAAGGCTCATGATGACTTTAAGGATAAGATTTGATTGGATAAGATAAGATTTGGATAAGATTTAATTGGATAAGATTTTGTTGGATATGATTTGAATAAGATTTGATTTGGATAACAATGATTGCAAAGGATATTAGAAGATTTTGGAATGATTGCAAAAGATATTAGAAGATTTGGTAATGATTATATAATATTTTTGAATATTTAGAATGAATGCAAAATATCTTAGAAAGATTTGGAATGATTGGAAAAGATTTTAGAAGATTTAGAATGATTGCAGAATATCTTAGAAGATTTGGTAATGATTATATAACATCTTGGAAGATTTATAATGATTGTAGAAGATCTTTAGAAGATTTGGAATGATTGTAAAAGATTTTGGAAGATTTGAAATGATTGCAGAATATATGTTTCTTGGTGGCTAAGTTTTCAAAACCTATAAATAGGGATTCATAACCAAAGGTTTCTCATTCGAAATTGTGAGAAATTCGTGCCAGATAAGAGAGCTTCGGGTTTAGTAGATAGAGGGTTTTTAAAGCATACGCGAGGCATCACACGCGCAGAGCACTTGGGCAGTGCGTGAGGACGTGTAAGGAGGTGGTTTAGTTAAAATACTTGAAGAGTTGCATAAAAGTCGAGGTTCGACACAAGATTCAAGGTGTTCTGAGTTTCGTTCAAGGTGAGTGTTCGCCCCCAAAACTTTGTTTTGACTTGTGAGGGGTTCTAACCCAAAAATTTGGTTTTAAGTTGTGAGTGTTCTATCTGGAAAACTACTTGATTTATTGTGCTTGTTCTATTTGAACATGTGGTGATTTCATGCAAAATGGTTTTGTGCATTGAAATGGTAACCGGTGACGGTTGGTTTTACGAGGGAGGTTCGTCCCTAAACGTTTTGAACTGTGCATTGCATTTTATAAATGTTGCTTATATGATGCATTGAATTGTGAAATGTGGCATTGTCTTGCATTTTATGTATACGTATGGAATGTCAGCCTCGGATGTTGTCTGGATAGTGTAGCCATAATTCTCCAAGGGCGTGACGGAATAATAGGGGTATCTGATGCTGGTGTGCATGTCAGGATAGCCGCCTTGGTTTTCGTGCCAGGTCGTTTGACCGGGGAAGTTGCACTAGGATGACTAGGTGGTCCATACTGTGTTGTTCATGTGGGATGTCAGCCTAGAATGTTGTCAGGATAGTGTAGCCGTAATTCTCCAAGGGCGTGACGGAATAATAGGGGTATCTGATGCTGGTGGTCATGTCAGGATAGCAGCCTTGATTTCCGTGCCAGGCTGTTTGGCCAGAGAAGTTGCACTAGGACGACTAGGTGGTCCATGTGAAATTTTGGAGTTGGGATTGTATGGTGGTTCTTGGATGCTTAAGGTGGGAACGTATTCTGGTGAGATGCGTTAGCAGCCCCATTTAAGCTAGAATCTCGTCGTGTCGTCGAGTCGGTGTGGTGGCATAGCTTTTAGAGATATTGCTCTTTTTCCGTGGTAGGGTTAAGCGCGTGGGAATTCTCTTAAGGTAGGGCTTACCTGGTGTATTGGTTTATTTCATGTTTTGCATTATTCATGAAAAATGTGTTTTGAACTCTCACTTAGATGATTCATCATCTAATTTGGACTTTGTCCCTGAAATATTCAAACGTTCCAGGTGAAGGCAGCGGTGCGAAAGGGAAAGGGATCGTCGAGGAGTGACGGCGATTAATGGATAGTTTACATTATGTCTTTTCAGTTATGTTATTTACTTTTGAAAATGTCATGTAAACGTTGGTGCAGCTTTATATATAAATAAAGTGGTTTCGGTTATGACCTGTTAAAGTTTCGATCTAGCTTCCGCATTTGTGTTGGTGAACCTGTCTTGGTTTATTAATGGTTCATAGTTGATATACTGAGAAGGTGTAACGGGATCTTCAGGGAATGATTTTTGTGATGGGTTTTTATTTGAAAAAAAAATTTATCCCTGGAATCTTACGTTACGTTAACGCTCCCGAGAATTGGGGTGTTACGAGTTTGAACTCACCTAGAGTTGTTCCTTATTTTCTATTCCTTGTACCTGTATTGTTTTCTTTCTATGTTGTTTTGATCCAGTCGTGTGTGGATCTTGAGTGTCTATTTTCACTTATGTGATTTTGTTCTCTAGGGTATGCCCTAATTTGTGTTTTGTACAAACATTTTTGTTCTATTTATACATATCTCTTTTACTTAAAAAAAAAAAAAGATCGTCCTACCTTTTCATTCACTTACAAAAAAAAGATATATATATATATATTTTCATAATTAATTTCATAACTACCTAGACATCAAAGACTCCAATATTTCAAATGGCTTGAAATTGCCAAAGCCAGTGATTCATCCATAGCATCTTTGGTATCCCATGAGAGTATTTAGGCTCCTAAATTTCTAAGGGTTGAAAGAAAGTTTATGTTTTAGGTAAATTTATTTTTATTTTTTACCTGCATAATCACTTTTTGACCTACATTTCCAAAACAAATGGATCATTATACCCATCAAAGCCTTCCCAATACTTTCAAATAGCCTAAAAATCGCCGGAGCTAGTGATTCATTTATAGCGCTCAGACTCTTCGATTTCTAGAAGTTAAAAGAGAAAAAAGTTTTTGCCCGTATACCCTCGTCCTTAGATTAGGAAGAAAACCATTTTGGCAACCAAACATTTAAACTACTATATAGTTCAGTGTGTAGCCTTCAAAGACTTTGGAGTGATTCCAAGAGGCGAAATTGCCCACGGCAGTGATCCATCACCATCAATGGCATGGTCCGTATAAGCATCAATCAGGGCCGGCTTAAGGCGGCCTTTGGGGGGCCCAAAAAAATGGCACACTCAGATGGGGCTTGGCACAGTCTACTGGGCGGGAAGCAGCAGTACGTAAGTAACGTATAACCATATATATGAAACTGAAAGTGAGGAACCGATTGGACCACAAAATATAACAATATGTTGATATGACAATATCGATCAGACCTGCCATCTGCCCTTCCATATGGGCTTGCTCATATAGCCATGCATGTGACTCAATCTGAGCCATGCCATTCATCGCTCTCCAGTCTCCACTACATCGCTAAAATTTGTCTTCAACACATGAAGCTAGCTGTCATTTGAACCACCCATATGGTTTTCATAGGAGGCAATTATTAAATGATTTTCTAACTTTTTGGTGTTTAGTATTAATAACAAATAGGGCACTTTTTTGGGATTAAATTAATTCTTCCACCTTTCTTTTTTTCTTATGTTTTTTAAATTCAGATTCATACTTTTTAGTAGATATTTTTATTCATATAATAATTAATTTAGACCCCTTATATTATTTTGCTAAAATATAAATAAATATAAAAAGTGCAAGGAAGTAGGAATTATAGTACCTGATTATGCTCTTTCAATTGCACTTTTGGTGAAATTGTGATAAAAGTTGATATTATTATCTGTAAAAAAAGAATCAAAATATACATTATTAAAAATTAATTATGATATTGAGATAAGATAATAGAAAAATGGTGTACTAGTTACCGGTGCCAATTGAACCAATAAGATAAACTAATTGGAAGAAGAGACGCCGCTACTAATCGAATCGGTTACCAGTGTTGCTATAGTAGTGTGGCAGCGGGGGCCAGATTGTAGATGAGAGTCAAATTGAAGCAACATATTAGCATAGCAAATTCCTACTGTTTGAGTCCGACATCACATCATAGACGCTTTGTAGAGAAATACAATTTAAAGAAAAAGAAATCGCAAAGAGAGAGAGAGAGAGAGAGAGAGAGAGAGAGAGAGAATGCGGACAAGGGTTTGGATCAGTCATGGCGAGGCTTAGGCCTTTTATTCATTCTTCTTCCACCGTTCTAGTAGTCCAATAATTTCTCGCTATTCAAAGAAGTAGGAATTGTGGCGGCCTGTAGAAGGCCCTTCCATCTTCCTTTTCATTTCTCTGCTTTTCTCTCTCTCTCCTCCTCTTTCTTTCTCTCTTTCCTGCTGTTAAGTTAGTCACTCAAATTGTCAAAAGTTAAGTCAAGTGTCAAACTCAAACCTCTCAAACTTTTAATGCGGCATGGCAAGGGTAGGTGGCAGGTCGGCGGCAGACGGTAGTGGTGCAGCCAATGGCCGAAGACTATGGACCCCTCATCAGTTCCCCTCTCTTTTATTTCTTTTTTTCTCTCTCCCCCGTCATCTTGGATGAGTAATGTCCTTAAGGTTGGTAATTTTTGACACGAATCAATTACACAATATAACCCGATACAAAATTAAGTAGATTTGAGTTGGGGTTAATCGAGTTTAGATCATAAATGAGTTAATTCATTTATGGCACGATTATTTTTGTGTCTTAGGCTAGTCAACTCATCTAACCCGTTTAGACACGCAATGACCCGTTTAAGACTTATTTAAAAAATAAATTAAAAATAATTATAAAATTTAAACAAATATTTTAAAATCTCAAAATATCCCCCCCGCGTCTGAAACCCTAACTCCCCCATTCCTCTCTCCTTCCTTCCCTCCCCCTGCACGTCTAAAACCCTAGCCTCCACCCTCGGCCCGTGGCCTCTGCCTCCGCCCTCGACCATTTCAGCTTGCCTCCCCTCGTCTTCGCCTGTGGCCCCTAGCCTTCGCCCTCGGCCCCTCGCCTCCGCCCTCGGCTTTCACCTCCACCCTCGACTTTCACCTCTGCCGTCGGCTTTCGCCTCCGCCCTCGGCTTTCGCCTCCGCCCTCGGCCATTTCAACTCACCTCGGCCCCTCGTCTTCTCCCGTGGCCCCTAGCCTCCGCCCTCGGCTCGTGGCCTCCGCCTCCGCCTCCACCTCCGCCCCTTGCCTTCGCCCTCGGCCCCTCGCCTCCGCCCTCTACTTTTGCCTCCGCCCTTGGTCATTTCAAATCGCCTCGGCCCTTGGCCCGTGGCCCCTCGCCTCCGTCCTTGGCCCGTGGCCCTTAGCCTCCGCCTCCGCCCTCAGCCCATCGCCTCCGTCTTTGGCCCCTCGCCTCCGCCTTCGACCCCTCACCTCCACCCTCGGCGTCTGTCTCTACTCTCGGCCTCCAGCTTTGCCTCCACCCTTGGTAATTTCATTTCTCTTCTTGATTCTATTTAATGTGATGTTTTTGATTTGGTTTTTGTTTGATCTGTCTTGTTTTGAATGGATCTGATTGTTAAATCCGCATTTACTTTGACCAAATCAAGGATCCATTTGCCACCTCGAGATCTGCTGTCGGTCGTCATTGTCGCCTCCAGATCAGTCTTCGTTCGTCATCCACCCTTATATCGGTATAAATCTCAAGTTTTTTCTAGTGAACAAAGTAGATTGCAATGGATTTTGATGGTATTCGAGTTAATCTTGAGTCACAGACTATAGCTTCATTAGACACACATGATGACAATGATGATGTGGTTGAAGTACAACAAAATGAGCATGACAAAATAAATGTTAAAGGAAAACGAAAGAGGAAGTTAACATCAGAAGTATGGGCATTTTTTGATCGATTAATAGAAAAAACTGTGGATGGGAAGCAAAAGTGCAAATGCAAAAAATGTGGTGCTTCATTTATTTGTGATAGCAAATATGGGACAGGTGATCTCAAGCGTCATATTCAAGGATAAACTTAAATGCATGCTTGAGGAAAGAATGGGAAGAATTTGTTTGACTACTGATTTGTGGACCTCAATTGCTACTGATGGGTATTTGGCCATGACTGCCCATTATGTTGATAATGATTGGGTTTTGCGAAAAAAAGTGTTGAATTTTTGTTTCATGCCGCCTCCACATAATAGTGTAGCATTGAGTGAAAAATTCTACACTATTTTAGTTGATTGGGGAATATATAATAAAACATTTTGTGTTACTCTAGACAATGCTTCATCGAATGACATTTTCATTGGTTTGTTGAAAGATCAACTGAATACAAGAAAATCACTGCTATGTGGAGGTGTAATACCCTAAGAGCCCAGAGAAGAATAGTATATATCGAGAATAAATAAGGAAGGAAACAACACCAGCTGGATACTTTTTGGGCTGAATGTTGGCAAAGAACTCCCAAGTTAAGCGTGCTTGACCTGGGGTAATCCAAGGATGGGTGACCCCCTTGGGAAGTTCGCGTAGGCCCATTAGGGTAAATTGTTCCGGTCCTTCTTATTGCTCGATGCGGGATATTACAGGTGGTATCAGAGCTGACCCTTGGCGAAAGCGGTCCAATGAGGGCGGGGAGTGGCGTCGGGGCTCGAGGGCCTGTTCAAGGAGCGGCTTCTGGCAGGCTTTTAGGATGGCAGCCCCCAAGGGGAGTAGGCCTGGGATCAGTTGTAAGGTCGCATGACGAGGACGTCATGTGCTCAAGGGGGGAGAATGTAATACCCTAAGAGCCCAGAGAAGAATAGTATATTTCGAGGATAAGTAAAGAAGGAAACAACACCAACTGGATACCTTTTGGGCTGAATGTTGGCAAAGAACTCCCAAGTTAAGTGTGCTTGACCTGGAGTAATCCAAGGATGGGTGACCCCCCTGGGAAGTTCGCGTAGGCCCATCATGGTAAGTTGTTCCGGTCCTTCTTATTGCTCGATGCGGGATGTTACAGGAGGTGAATTTTTTCATCTTAGGTGTTGTGCTCATATTTTGAATTTAATTGTGCAAGATGGATTGAAAAATATAGATGAATCTATTCACAAAGTAAGAGAGAGTATCAAGTATGTTAAAGGATCTCAAGTTAGAAAGCAAAAATTTTTGGAATGTGTGAACTTGCTGTCCTTGAGTTCTAAAAAGGGTTTGAGACAGGATGTTCCAACAAGATGGAACTCTACTTTTCTGATACTTGAGAGTGCTCTTTTCTATCGTCGTGTCTTTTGTCACTTACAACTAAGTGATTCCAATTATAAGAGTTGTCCATCTTCAAATGAATGGGATAGAATTGAGAAAGCCAACAACTTCTTGTCTGTCTTTTATGATATTACATGTTTGTTTTCAGGGATAAAGTATCCTACAACTAACTTATACTTTCCCTCGATCTTTATGGCTTATGTGACTTTGCATAATTATTTGGCTTCGGATGATGAGTACTTGAAAAATATGGCTGCTATGATGATGGTAAAGTTTGAGAAATATTGGTCTGAGTTTAGTATGGTCTTAGCCATTGCTGTGATACTAGACCCTCGATACAAAATTCAATTTGTTGATTGGAGCTATAAAAAAATTTATGGTGATAACTCACCACAGTTTAGGAAAGTGCGTGAGAAATTATTTGCTCTTTACAACGAGTATGTCAAACCAATTGCATCTTCATCAGAGTATTCAAGTCCAGGTTCTAACATTCAAAATTTCAACCAACCATCAATTAAAAATAGTGCTTGGGAGTTATTTAAGGTAATTTATTATTTGTACACCTTTATTTTAATTTATATATAATAGTAATAACTTTTTAAATAATTGTTCTTATGTTTTAAATTGCTAGGAATTTGATAATTATCAAAGTACGGTGATTGCTACTTCTTTGCAAAAGTCACATCTTGAACAATATTTTGATGAACCAGGAGTGGATAGGAATGTAGAGTTGGATATTTTAGCCTATTGGAAAGCACATCAGTTTCGATATCCTGAACTTCCTTCCATGATTCGTGATATTTTGAGTATTCCTATATCTACAGTTGCCTCTAAGTCTACTTTTAGCATTGGTGGTCGAGTTCTTGACCAATATCGCAGTTCTCTTAAACCTGAAGTAGTAGAGGCACTCATTTACGCAAGAGACTGGTTATTTGGAGAAACGGGTAATAGTTATTTTTTTCTTCTACTTTGTTTAATTATGTTATTTATTATTAATGGCATGAATATTATTTTTGCAAGATGTGAAATTAAGATTAATGATCTTACTGAAGATATTGTACAATTGGATTCTAAAAAGACTACCAGCATGCCATCCACTCAATGTTCTAATTCTATCATTTGAATGCGTGATACATAATTGATGGAAAATAAATGTTTAATTTTTATATGTTGAGGAGAGTTAGATGACTGGATTTGGGATTTGGATGATTGTATTTGGAGATTTGGATTAAGTTTTTTATTGTATGGATGATAAAATGTGGGATTTTATTAGAGTTTATTAATATGTTATACATGTATGTTGAAAGGTTAAATATAAATTTTGTTGATAGGTTAAATTATTTTTTATGAGTGAATAAAATTTTGTATGTGTATTGAATAGTTTTTTTTATGCATTCAATAGGTTTTTACATGTTACAGGTAAACAGATTGGACAGGTTAGTAGGTTACACAGAACGACCCGTTTAAATTAAACGGGTTAAATAGGTTAACAGGTGACACGACACGACCCGTTTAAATTAAACGGGTTAAACAGGTTAACAGGTGATACGACACGACACGACCCTTTTAATTAAACGGGTCGTGTCGGGTTACACGTTTAATAAATGTGTCGTGTTCGGGTTCAAGAAATTTGACACGATTATTAAACTGATCGTGTTTGGGTTAGCCTGATGCGTGTTATACATGTGTCTTGATACGACAAGATTATGACCCGCTAACCCGAATTGTTAGCCCTAAGTGTCACTGCTTGAGCGCCTGGCCAACATTTGGCGACTGTGCATCTGTCGTCTCTTGGTTTTCTTTCTCTCGTCGTCCCACATGTCATGACTGGTGAACGCATCTCCTAGTCTCTTGGCTCCTATCGGTGTCTCTTGCAACATCTTTCCCTCTGGCATCTCTTTCGGCGTCTCCTATCTTTATGTCTTCTGGTGTTGTCTTTTTTTTGGAGCCCCCATTCTTTAGGGCCCTAGGCCTAAGGCTATGCCTTCAACACTAATTGATAGTTTAGATTTATTTTTAAAATTAAAAATTTTAAAAGAAATTATAATTATAAAAAAAAAAACACCACTTATGATATTAAATTTTATAAAAGTAAATAAATTTTTTTTCAAATGCATGAATAACTTATAGAATACTATTAACTATTCATGTTATTGTAGTTTCAATAGAAAGAAGGTTTTCAAAATTAAAATTAATAAATGTTTAACTATATCACAAGAAAGATTAAGTAATTTATCTACCTTGTCAATTGAAAAATATTTAGTTTTTTAAATTGAATACAAAAATTTAATTACTAATAATGCATCTCAAAAAATAAGAAAAATAAAATTTTAATAATTTTTATTACTTGTTTATATTGGTAAAAGGCCACACAAATAATTGTAGCCTAAGGCCCCACCTAGTCTTATGTCAGCCCTGGCATCAATTCTCGTCAGCCTAGAGCTGGCTCAACCATGAAGCCATCTAGGCGCCCGCCTAAAGCCCTGTATTTACAAAAGCCTCAAAATTTTGTAATATATATATATATATATTTTTAATAATAAATATTTTATTAAAAAATATTTGAGTTCAAAATAAAATCTAACTTTAAGTCCAAATTTCACACAGATATATGAATATATCCAGTCCAATAATCAATTTACAATTTTTTTGTCTTCTCTATTTTCTCTTCCCAATTTTTACATTATCTCTTCCCATTGTTCCCCATTTTCTCTTTCCAATTTTTACTGTTTCTTCTTTATCCCCACAAACTTTAAGATTTTCAATTTATTTTTTATTATAAATCTTTCAAGTCTTAAAAAAAATCTATCAATTACAAATTTCCAATCAAAAACAATAACAATTATCATATGCTCTTATTATTCTTATTTTCATTGTTTCCTTTTCCTCAATCTTTGATATTTTTACATAATTGGTGAGCCGCCTATGAAGACTATTTCAAGGAAAAATTAGTTTTGCTTTTCATTGTTTATTATAGTAGGTTGTTTGATTTCTTTTAATCTCTTAGACATTATATTTTAATTAAAAATTTACATCGTTAAGAGATTATCGTATTATAGTTGATTAGATTTAAATTTTTTTCTTTTTTAATTTAAAGAAATGATGGAATTTTTTAGTAAAAATGTGTATTATTTTTTTTTTTGTACTCTTGAGAAGTCTCCGACAAAATTTTTCGCCTAAAACTCCCAAGTTGGTTGAGTCAGTTTAGAAGAGTCTTGTTACATGTTTGTCAAGCAAGTAATAAATTGAAAGACAATAAACATAAAATTTCATGCCACTTGTTGTAGATATTTTAATTATTTTTTGTTTGTAAGGATAATTTAAGTGTTGACTAATACCTCATCACAAGAATAAAATTGTGGATTCAAACTTTTTCTCATTTGATGGTTTAGACATTTGTAATTGTTTTCTATTATGTTCCAAAAAAAATTAAAATTTATCTAAGTTTAACGGATGAAGAGGGCCATGATGTTGAAAGCCTATTGAGGTTTGTTGGGTGTATCTAAAGGATAAAAAGATTGGTAATGTTGGGACGTAAGTTTATCGAAGTTTGATATGATCTCAAGAAAAGTTTGACGCCATCGTAAACTAGCAGAGATTTAAAAGATTAAGTGAAAAAACTTAAAATTGAGACTATAAAATATATTGGAAAAGAAGATTTGGCTTTTCTATGTTATTTAGCCTAAATTTTATTAAGGACATAACTGGGAACATTTTGTTTGGCAGGTAGAAAAGGGCACCCTTATACAAACAGTTATTTTGTGAAAAAACCCATTATAAGTAATTCCCATATATAATTTACTCACATATTATTTTGGTGGTATCTTCTGTCCAGTGATTTTCGATTTTTCAATAAAAAGTTGAACATGAAAAACTGTTAACCTATCATTGTTGTAGTTCAAATTAAGGTAAATTCTACCTTGTGTTCTGGTTTTAATTTGAAGCAATCTTACAAAAATTTCTGTAAATTTGAGTCTTTATAGTTTGTTTTTTCTTTCAAAATAACCCCCCATCCGGTAAAAAATGCCTTTATTATAAAATATGTTAAAAAAATTTAGAAGTCAAAAATACTAAATAAAATCACATTATTTTTTTTAAAAAAAAATATCGCATAAGATATATATATGTGTGTGCGTGTGTGACATAAACCAATCGGTAGGGCTGTTGAAAACCCAAACTAACCCGAGCAACCCAACCCAAATTGTTGGGTTGGTGTGGTTTTTATTTTACTTTGGATTGGATTGGTTCGGATATTTTTTAAAACCTTTAGTTTTGGTTGGATAAAGATTAATAAAAATTTTAATTGAAATTATCTCATACCACCAAAAAAAAAAAAAAGTTGAATTTAGTGACCAACTTTAGAGACCAAATTAAGAGAAAATTATAAATTTGTATTTAGCATTAGCAGAAGAAATCAAAGTCAGAATTAGAAACTGACTTTTTTTGTCTTTAATTTAAAATACAAAATTTGTCTCAATTATTGTCACTAATGGCCAAAAAAATATCTTTCGTCTCTAAACTTAAAAAGTAGGTAGAGAAAAAATTATTTTTGTTTTTTAAAAAATATTTTTATTATTGTAATATTATTTTCTAACAAAGTTATAAAGATATCTATCTCTAAGCAAAATAATAATATCCGTTTAGAGACAGAAAAAATCATTTCTACGGAACAATTCCAAATCATTTCATCTCCAAAAAAAATAATTTTTTATAGCTAGCATCCCTGAGACAGAATTTGAGAAAGAAAATGTAATTATTTTTATCTTTTAATATATTTTTTGAATAGAAATAACTATTGTTCGACTTCCATAAGACAAACATATGGACAGAGATGGCCCTAAAGAAGGAATATTCCGTACACGTAACAAGTAATTTGTTATTCTTTAAATTTTAATTTTTCAAATAAAAATAGATATTTTTTTGTCTCTATTTAGAATATGGCCTCGGAATTCCTTCTCAAAGATAGAATTATTGCTTAACAAAAAAAAAATAATAATATTTCATTCTTTTAATTTTATTTTTGTACAAGGGGCGGATATTTTTTTTCTTTATTTAAAAAATAGATCTATATAATAAGGTAGAAGGGTTTTTGAAAAAGTTTAAAATGTATCATAGACACATTTCAATTGCTGAAATTAATTTTATAAATTTTCAATGGTTGAGATTACCTTTGTATTCCCGCCCAACAATCTCTCTCCCTTTCTCCTACCTTTCCTCTCTATCTCTCTCTCTCTCCCTTTCTCTGTCTACCATATCTTCCTCTCTGTTCTTCTTCTTTTTTGAGCTTTTGCCTTCATCAGAGCTTACTTCAGCCATTGATACAAAAACAAGTAAGCTCTCTATATTCAGGGTTTTTTTGTTTTTGCTTTTGTCCCATTGTTCTCATTGCATATATATATATATAGACACACATATATATAGGCACATATATACATAGCCCTTTTGCTCTATCGCAATCGGTGGTTGCCATCGCCCCCAAACACACAAGCACATATATATATAGATAGATAGATAGATAGATAGATAGATATATACACTCGCGTGATTGCCATTGCCCCCGACCGACGGCGATGAGGGGTTTGACGAACCCTTGACTCGCAAGCCCCCAATCGGCCGCTGTCCGACCAACGACGGTAGAGGACTCTCCAAAATTATTTTAAATTTTTTAAAAAATTAATATGCAATTTTTTTAATTCTTAAAAAATAGTGTAAGTTTTATTTTCTTAAAAAACACCAATATGGTAAATTTTAATTTTTTTAAAAAAAGGTTTTGAAATTTAAAATTTGTTGTTTTTAATGTAAAACTGTATT
This sequence comes from Diospyros kaki, assembly GCA_036245055.1. Lineage (NCBI taxonomy): Eukaryota > Viridiplantae > Streptophyta > Magnoliopsida > Ericales > Ebenaceae > Diospyros > Diospyros kaki. The sequence goes on from BSEG01000011.1 coordinate 33,204,206, forward strand.
CAAATAATCGATTAAATCGATCGTCTTCTCTATTGAGGAATGAGATATGGCTACCATTCATGAAATTACTATCTCTCCACAAGTCACCGACAATGAGTCATCTTCAGCAGCTCAAATCTCCAACAACACAAGACCAAATTTTTTTTTATACAGAAAATATAGCTAAATTTCCCCAATCCAAAAATTTTTTACATAACAAAATTTTTGTAAAAATAAGGCAAATGTAGTGACCCGATGTTGGGACTCGAGAATGATTTTGCATGCCTTGATGTTAATCTGAACGTAAAAATAAGGCAAATGTAATATTTTGGAATTTAATGGATTGGAATGTTAATGTTAGGTGTAAGTTGTTTGGGTGTTATGTGTAAGTGGTGTGGGTGTGATCGAGTGTATAAGGAAGAAAATGGTAATGTTTAACTTAAGGCATCCAAATGAGGCTTGAGCCATTCGGATATGTTGGATGCTTGGCCACATTCGGATGAGACATGATGCATTTGGATGGAGAGGCCACACATTCGGATGTCACTCATATGGGTTTCTCACCTTTTGTGTCTAACATTCGGATGGGGCACGGAGCACATTTGGATGTCACTTTCATGCTTTCTCCTCTTTTCTCTCATGCATTCGGATGTGGGCACTATAGCATTTAATATTTAATAATGCTATCAAAGTAGGAAATTTAATTCAAAATTTAATATTTTTTAATCTTTAAGTGTTAAATCTTTAATACTTAAAGAAATATGAAATTGGTTAATCTATCCTATTAAGTTACTTAAAGATGCAAAAGAATTCATTTATTCGTATTATTACAATAAATTTTTTTTAATTAAAATAACATAAAAATTAAAGAGTTTCCGACCACTCACAGTTAGGAACCCAAGTGTAACATCCCGTATCGAGCGATAGGAAGGACCGGAACAACTTACCCTAATGGGTCTACACGAACTTCCCAAGGGGTCACCCATCCCTAGATTACCCCAAGTCAAGAAAGCTTAACTTAGGAGTTATTTGCCAACATTCAACCCAAAAGGTATCCAGCTGGTGTTGTTTCCTTCCTTACTTATTCTCGATATATACTATTCTCCTCTGGGCTCCCGGGGTATTACACTCTCCCCCCTTGATCACATGACATCCTCATCATGCGACCTTACAATTGGTCCCAAGACCTTCTCCCCTTGGGGGCTGCCATCCTAGAAGCCTGCCAGAAGCCGCTCCTTGTACAGGCCCTCGAGCCCCGGCGCCACTCCCCGCCCTCGTCGGACCGCCTTCACCAAGGGTCGGCTCTGATACCATCTGTAACATCCCGTATCGAGCGATAGGAAGGACCAGAACAACTTACCCTGATGGGCCTACACGAACTTCCCAGGGGGTCACCCATCCCTGGATTACCCCAAGTCAAACACGCTTAACTTGGGAGTTCTTTGCCAACATTCAGCCCAAAAGCTATCCAGCTGGTGTTGTTTCCTTCCTTACTTATCCTCGATATATACTATTCTCCTCTAGACTCCCGGGGTATTACACCAAGGCTTCCTCAACTGTGCGCGATTAGGGAACCTAAGGTTCTCCAACCCCGAATTGGGGTTCCCCCCGTTGATGACCACGACCATGTGTGTTTGTGTGTGTGTGTGTATAGGTGTGTTTGTGTGTATATATATAAGTGTGTTTATATACACGTATTTGTATACGTAATTGTAATTGTTATACACATGTGTTTTGATAGATTATTGTATAGATGTATATGTATATGTAGATAGGGTTTTGACATAATTGTATACATGTATATGTGTCTCTCTCTCTCTGTGTATCTCTTTACAGATTATTATGTTTTTTTTTATAGCTGAATTGTTGTGGAGCTATTTAAAAAGAAAGTGAAAGTTTAAATACATATAAAGTATTTATTTGGAGATATTTAAAAAGAAAGTGAGGGTGATTTGTTGTAGAACTATCCAAAAAATTAGTCTAAGAGAAAATGGATTGTTTGTTTGGAACTATTTAAAAAGAAAGTGAGGGTGATTTGTTTAGTTGATCTTCTTGCAATAAAAAAATTAAACTCACACAATTAAAAAATGTATTTAACATTTTGTACCATTCAAATGTAATATATTTCCTGTGTAATTTAAAAAGAAAGGGATTGTTTTTTTCATATAATTTTTTTGAATATCTAGAGTTCCTAATTAAAAGAAAAAAATTATAGACTTGGCATTTTAACGTTTATGTGTAATATGGATAGTACGTATTATTTGATATTTAATTTGTTCAGATTGTAGAGCACTTATTGATATGATAGACTTAGTAATTTTTTTCTTTTTATTATAAAACGTTAACAAGTATACAATAACTTTAATTTCTATTTTTGTTCACTGTCTATAATTTTTTTTTTACTTGCTCTTATATTTTGATTTGCAATATTGGTGAACATTATAAATCTTATATGTTTATTTCTTATTTGAGTTTTGTAGAGGTTTTAATACAAACAAAATTGTTACAAGTTCTTCAGAAATTTTAACATAATACATAAAAATTATAATTATATTTTAATTTTAATATTATTTACACCGTGTCTTTAGGCACGAGCACACGCTAGTTTAGAGATAAAATAAGAGATCGAAATATTATCTCTGAAAAAAATATTTTTTATTTTTTAATATTATTTTTGAATAAAGACATTTTTTTTTTGTCTCTATTCAAAATAATAATTTTTGAACAAAAATGATTGTTTAATTGAGTTGGGTTGACTTTTGCGTAACATTAAAATTGATTGTTTAATAATATTTTAAAAATTTTAACTTAACTCATTTGGATTTAGTTGTGATGGTTGAGTTTAGTTGGACTTTACCAAAATAATGTGGTTGAGTTTGTAATATATTCATTTTATGCTTTTAAAGAACAAATAGAACTTTGTATGCTTCTGCATCCTTATAAAAATTTTAACTAAATTTCTTTTTTTTCTTTCTTTTTCTTTTATTAATATACTAGCTTATGCCTGTGTCTAAAGACATGATATAAATAATATTAAAATTAAAATATAATTATAATTTATACGTATTATGTTAAAATTTGTGAAAAATTTATAACAATTTTACTTGTATTAAACGCTCAACAAAACTTAAATAAGAAACAAACATATAAGATTTATAATGTTCACCAATATTGTAAATCAAAATATAAGAGCAAGTAAAAAAATTATAAATACTGAATAAAAAATAGAAATTAAATAATTGTATATTTGTTAACGTTTTATAATAAAAAAGAAATTTTTTTTACTAAATCTATATAACAAAGCACATCAATACTCTACAATCTGAGCAAATTAAATATCAAACAATACATATCAGCCTGTAAATATCAAATAATACATACCATTCATATTACACATAAATATTAAAATGCCAAGTGTCCGAAATTTTTCTTTTAATTAGGAACTCTTGATATTCAAAAAAAAATTATATGAAAAAAACTATCCCTTTCTATTTAGAATCGCAAAGGAAATAACATTTGAATGGTACAAAATGTTAAATACATTTTTTTGAGTGTGTGAGTTTAATTTTTTTGTTGCAGGAATATCAGTTAAACAAATCATCCTCACTTTTTTTTTTAAATAGCTCCAAACAAACAGTCATTTCCCTCTCAAATCAATTTTTTAGATAGCTCTACAACAAATTAGCTGTCAAAAAAAAGCTACAAAAAAAAAAACATAATAATATGTAAAGAGACATAGAGATAGAGACACATATACATGTATACAATTATGTCAAAACCTTATATACATATGCATATACATCTATATAATAATCTGTCAAAACATATGTATATAACAATTACAATTACATATAAACATATATGTGTATATAAACACGCACACACACACACACATATATATATATACACACACACACATAAACACACATGGCCGCGACCATCAATGCGGGGCGAACCCCGGTTCGGGGTTGAAGAACCTTGGGTTCCCTGACCGTGCAAGGTTCTCTGACCGCGCACGGTTGAGGAAGGCTTGGGTTCTCAACCGTGAGTGGTCGGAAACTCTTTGATTTTTATATTATTTTAATAAAAAAAGATTTTATGGTAATAATACAAATAAGTGAATTCTTTTTTAATATCTACATCTTTAAGTAACTCAATAGGATAGATTAAGTAATTTCAAATTTCTTTAAGTATCAAAGATTCAACACCTACAAATAAAAATATTAAATTTTGAATTAAACTTTCTACTTTGATATCATTATTGAATATTAAATGCTATAGTGCCCACATCCGAATGCATGAGAAAAAAGAGGAGAAAGTATGAGTGTGACATCTAAATGTGCTACATGCCCCATCGAATGTTAGACATAAAGGGTGATAAACCCATGTGAGTGACAATCGAATGTGTGGCCTCTCCATCTGAATGCTTTCCCAAGCCATCCGAATGCATCATGCCTTACCCAAATGTGGCCAACCATCCAACATATCAGACTGGCTCAAGCCTCATTCGAATGCCTTAGGTTAAACACTACCATTTTTTTCCTTGTATACTCGACCACAGCCACACCACTTACACATAACATCCAAGCAACTTACACTTAACATCAACATTTCAATCCATTAAATCTCACAATATTACATTTGCCTTATTTTTACGATCAGGTTAACATCAAGGCATGCAAAATCATTCCCATGTCCCAACATTGGGTCATTACATTTGTCTTATTTTTATAAAAATTTTGTTATGTAAAAAATTTTTGGATCAGGGAAATTTAGCTATATTTTCTGTATAAAAAAAAAAATTGGTCTTGTGTTGTTGAAGATTTGAGCAGTTGAAGATGACTCATTGCTGGTGACCCATGGGGAGGTAGTGACTTCATGAATGATGGCCATGTCTCATTCCTCAACAGATAAGACGATCGATTTAATCGATTATTTGGATAAAGTTTTACACTAAAAGTAGCAAATTTTAAATGTAAAAAAAATTAAAACTTAAACTGTTGGTATTTTTTAAGAAAATAAAACTTACACTATTTTTTTTAAGAAATTAAAAAAATTGTATATTAGTTTTTTTTTAAAATTATAGTTTAAAAAAATTTAAAATTTTAAAAAAAAATTGGAGAGTCCTCGTTCGCCACTAGTCGAGGGCTCCAAGGGTCCCCAACCAGTGGCAATCGGGGTTCCTTGGAGCCCTCGACCGTTGTTAATCGGGGGCTTCAATGGCCCCTAACAACAGCTAGTCGAGGGCCTGCGAGTCAGGGGTTTATCGAACCCCCGTTGGAGGTTCCTCAAACCCCCCATCACCGCTGATCGAGGGCTATGGGTTGGCCGTTACCAGCGGCCAACTGATCGCACAAGTGTATATATCTATATATATGTGCTTGTGTGTTTGGGGGCGATGGCGATTGCCAATCGTGATGAGAGAAAGAGGGCTGTGTATATATGTGCATGTGTATATATATATATATATGTGCCTATATATATGCGATGAGAACAATGGGACATAAGCAAAAAATTAAAAAAAAAAAAAAACCCTGAATATAGAGAGCTTACTTGTTTTTTTATTGATGGCTGAAGTAAGCTCTGATGAAGGCAAAAGCTAAGAGAGGAAAAGAGAGATAGAATAGGTAGACAAAGAAATGGAGAGAGAGATAGAGAGGGATTGTTGGGCGGGAATACAAAGGTAATCTCTTCTTTTTTTTTTTTTTTAAGTAAAAGAGATGTATAGATATAACTAAAATGTTTCTACAATACACAATCTAAGGCATACCCTAGAGAACACAATCACATAAGCAAAAATAGATGCTCAAGATCCACACATGATAGAATCAACACAACATAACAGGAACACAAAGGAGGTACATGGAATAGAGAAAGGAACAACTCTAGATAAGATTAAAGGCTGAGGCGAAAGACGCTCCAAAGCACGCCATCGTGGTTAAAGAGAAGACCAGGAACAAATAGCAGACTTGAAGGCAGCCACGGATGAGCTATTAAGCTGACAATGTGAACAGAGAGAAACCAAAGGATTGGGAGATGAGCATGTATTAATTGGTCCCAGGACCAAAACAGGAACACACACTGAGGACCATAATCGTCAATTTATGGACCTAAGCCAAGAGTGTTGATCAGCAGGGAGCTGCCAGACATGTCGAAGCACACAACTTTGTAGCATATGTGAGAAAGGGAAGGTGAGCAACCGAGCCCACACTGCACACTATATTTGTTGGGCAAGTTGGTTTGCAGACTGCTCGGAATCTCGCCAACACCGATTGTTGCGCTCATACCACAAAAAGTAGACCATCGCTTGCAAAACTAAACGATTAGCAACATGCCAAGGATTCTTACCTTTCTACTGAGCCGCCGCCCATAGGACCTCCATCTCCCATCGATGCCAGGGCCATGCAAACTTCATTACGCGCCGGAAAAATGACACCACCTGCCTAGAATAAGAACAATCAAAGAATAGATGGTTGTGACTCTCGGACTCTGCCCTGTAAAGAAAACACCTATTGGGAAATGAAAGAAACAGATTAACACGATCAAGAGTTTATAATCATTCCCTAACTGTTAACCATAGAATAAATAAACGTGCAGGGACTCCATACCCAAACCACACAAGCTGATACCAAGGGACCTGATTCCGTTGCTCTAGCAACCCTTGTAAGACAAACTTAACAGAGAAGGCACCATCTTTAGCCTGGGTCTAAACAAGCACATCGTGGCAACCCACCCTAGGGGGGCCTAGCATCCGGTGCTGGATAAGCTCCAGGGATGGAGATGTCCAATCCGATGGCTACTCCCACCTACCATCAACAATGACTTCGGAGACACGAGCTGTAATCGAGATATCAAGCCGTCAGGGGAGCTGGCAAGAGAAACGATAGACAAGAATTGTAACATCCCGTATCGAGTGATAAGAAGGATCGGAACAACTTACCCTGATAGGCTTACACGAACTTCCCAAGGGGGTCACCCATCCTTGGATTACCTTAGGTCAAGCACGTTTAACCCTGGAGTTCTTTGCCTATATTCAGCCCAAAAGGTATCCAGCTGGTGTTGTTTCCTTCCTTACTTATCCTCGATATATACTACTCTTTTCTAGGCTTTTAGGGTATTACAAGGATCCCAAGGGGGTGCCACTTATCATACCATAGAAAAACACGACTGCTGTCACCCACCTTCCACCCAAACTTATCTCTAACCACCCGCCAGACAAATAAGAGTTTCGTCTAGTACCAAGTGCAAAGGTAATCTCAACCATTGAAAATGTATAAAATTAATCTTAGTTAATGAAATGTGTCTCTATACATTTTATACATTTTTCAAAAACCCTTCTCCCTTATTATATAGATATATATATATATATACTACCAACAAAAGAAAATATATAATTTAGAGATATAAAAAAATTCATCTCTAAACATGTAAGATTTCGTCTCTAAACAGTTAGAAACGAAATTAGAGACAAAATTTCATCAATCTCAAAAGCGCTCATCACTAATACTTTAAAAATGGAATTTAATTTTCATCTCTATTTAGAGACGAAAAATATTCCATTTTTGACTAGTAATAATCCATCTCTAAGTCTCTTTTATAATCAATTTCCATTTCTATCATAATTTTGCATTAGAGACGAAATTTTATCCATATCTAAATATTTTGGATTGAGAGATGAATTTGAAAGAGTTTCTAAGAAGAGGTCTCAAGCCCTTGCAATATTATCGAAATGTCTTTAAATCATATGAATTTGCCATTAAATTAACCTATTTTTTTTTATCATAAATAAGTCATCATAATTTTTTAGATTATCTTAAAAGTTTAGGGTATTACATGATCTTTATTATATGCCCTAGATTTCACTTTTCTTTATGTAGGACTATTGCACGTGATTGCTTTCAACTCTATATCAATGAAATGACAAAAGTGAAAGAGTTTTTGAGAACCTCATGATAAAGGGTTTGTCTAACCACTCGCACTTGGACTTTATTCAAAGGCTAATCATGATAATAATCCAATTGAATTTATAATTTTATTTAACTCTTTTAATTTTGGTAGTTAGGTCTAAATTGGTTCAATTGAATGCAATTTTATCTAATATGTAAAATTGAAGAGGAGAAGTATGTTAATATTGAGTTAGCAAGTTAGGTGCCATATAATAATAATATTTGTAGGATACACATAAGTAAAAAAAAAAAAATGTAACATGTAAAAAGAAAAAAAAAAAGTAAACAGATTATATGCAACAAATTACATCTTTTTTTTTTTTACTTATATACATGTGGGTCTCACAATATATTATTATTATTATATAATACCTAACAAGCCAAGTCAGCATGAATACACTAATTCTTAATTGATGAATAAAATTACACATTTAGTCAATTTAAATCTAATTGCCAAAATTGAAAGAAAATTATATAAGAAAATTTTGTATTTTTGTGTAATTTGATGTTAGAAGGGTGAATTTATGATAAAACTGTTGAGGTTAATTGCAATAATGGATTGGAGAGTTGCAATTAAGGTCTTAACCATAACTGTTGGTAATGTTAGTTCTAATGATATTATTTGTTCACATTTGAATAAAAAACTTATACAAATGGGAGGTTTTATTCATGGGTTATCATCTTCACAGGCAGAGTTCTAAAAATCGAGTTAGGAGGCCTCTGGTCGTTACGAATATAGGCTAATCAATCTCTTTAGGTGTTGATCTGATAAATCAGTTGTTGTCGACGCCTAGGCAGCCTAGGTGGCACCTAGCCGCCTGGGTCGTCTAATTTTCAAAGGTTTATAGAATCGATCAATTGTCGAAGTCAAAGTCCCTGTGTTGTGCCTTGGTTTCTCTCTCTCATCGTCGTCGCTAATCGTCTCTTCGAAAGCTCTCTCTAATCATCCTTGTCGTCGCTGATGTCGCCACCACCTCCACCAATCATCTCTCTTAGCCCTTGATTTCTCAATTTCCCTTGGCCCCTTGGCTGTCACTACCAGTCATCTCTCTTGGCCCCTGATTTCTCGATTTCCCTTAGCCCTTTGGTTGTCGCTGCTAGTCATTTCTCTTGGCCCCTGATTTCTCAATTTCCTTTGGCCCTTTGGCCGCAGTCACCAATCGTCTCTCTCACTATTGGTTGTTCTTCCTTCACCCTCTGGTACGCCATCACCTATCACTAGTTTATATATAAACAAATTTGTTTATACATATATATATAACATGAAATTATATCAAAAATTAAAAAAAAAAAAAAGCACTTCGCTAGGCATTCTAAGTGCAAGATTCTAGTCTGTCATCTAACTAGCGCCTAGCGCAATTTAAAAAACTGTTCATAAGAGATGCATTGCTTACTGCATCATTAATCTTGTTGTGTGGGATGGTCTAAAAGAAACACACCAATCCGTAGATTGTGTACGTGTACGTAACTGTGAAATATGTGAGACAATCTGTTAGTTGATTGCAAAAATAAAAGGATTACATATTAACAGAAAATATTTAAATTGAGATTTTTTTTATCTCTTGATATGCAGACTAGGTGAAATTCCACATATACAAATATTAAGTACAACCCAAAAATTTGAAAGAGTATTTGAGAGGTACGAGGAATAAGATACTTATTTCAACTTGGAACTTGAAACTAAGGAGAATCTAGGGATTCCAAATAAGGAGGATTGGATAGTTGCTGGAAATTTGGTTGCTTTGTTAGTAAATTTTTATAAATTGGTTTTGTGTGTTTTAGAAAGCACACAGTTGTTGAAATATTTTAATGTTTTCGTTAGGATTAAGGAGTTTGTTGCTGTATTTTAGACTATAAATCCCTGTTGTTTAGGTAATGTTGTTTAGGTTGATCTGTTTTTTAGGCCTCTACCACAATTTTGGGAGTTGTTGAGATGTGAGGTTTTTTTTTATCTTTCTTTTATTTTTTGTTGCTTTGTAAAAGTTATATAAACCAATCTGTTTTGCTGAATTTATTAGACTGTTTTTCCCCAATATTTAAAGTTAACTCACATACATAAATACGGTGATCTTAACAATAGTCACATCAAATAGGTTCTTTTATAAAATTTGTTTAATTCAATCCACTACAACCAAAATAGGTATTAACGACCAAAAATCAGCGACGACATTAGTTTAGTTTTTGTTGTTAATATAATACTGTTAATGACTAAATATAAATTCCGTCATTATAAGATAACTTTTAATTATAGCCAAAATAAATCGTTGCTAATATATCATTTTTCCGTCACTAATGACTAAAATTTTTAATTCGAATCATAAAATAATAAAAAAAATTATTAAAATTTAACTAACACTTATATAAGCAATTCTTAATATAATTATATTTTTCTATAAATACACAAATATAATTATTAAACTATGATAATTGAGCATTAGTTATTTATTGATAATATAATATATTAAAAAAATATGAACATATTAAAAGAATACATGAACATATTAAAAAGAACATATAACATATTATTTTTATAAATTATATTATTTTTTATTTAATTATTAAATATTATAAAAAAACAAATAAATTGAAGAGGTAGGATTCTCCCCCCACCTCTTTCCTTGCCAAAATCCCCCCCTCCCCAAAAAATCCCCAAGTGCCCAAACCTCTCCCAAATCCCTAAGTCCCCCCCTCTCTAACTCTCTAGCTCGTCCTCGCCTCTGGCCCTCGCTCTCGCTCGCTGCTCGCCCTCTCTGGCTCTCTCGCCTTCACCTCTTGCCCTCTCTGGCTTTCTCGCCCTCGCCTCATGCCCTCGCTCTCAAGTCTCACTCGTTGTGTCGCCCTCCCCCTCGCTGTCTGGCTCTCGCTCGCTACTCGCCCTCGCTCCCTCTCTCTCTCTTTGTAACGCCCAGCTTTCTCGGACGCGTTATAAATTGGGACAATTCTGGAATAATAAATTTTTTGCTTTCAAACTTAAAACTAAACCACATTATTTCTTGAATCCGTTCTAGAATTTCCATTCATTTTTCTCGAAAGAGAATCACTATACACATCAAATGCGGAAGCAATGATCGAACCTGATATTTTAACATTGATCATTAAATCATCATTAGGGGTGAGCACAACTTCGGTTAAACCGAAGTAACCGAACCGAACCGACGAGTTCGGTCGGTTCGGTTCGGTTATTTTTTTTCAAAATTTCGGTTCGGTTAATTTTTTTAGAAAATTCGATTTTCAGTGTTCGGTTCGATTTTTTGCTTGAAATAACCGAAATAACCGAACCGAACTTAAACTTACAAAAACGACACAGTTTGGGTTTATAAAGCAAAGTGAAAATAATCCCCCCCAAGTCAAACCAAAGTCACGCAGAGGCAGAGGAGAGAAGACCCTAAACCTAAAGGCGGAAGGATCGAATCGATCCTTCCTCGCTCCGCTCTCTCCCTTCCATCGTCTCCGACCCTCTGGCACAGCGGCACCATCGCCCCCTCCGATGCCTACGTCGACGCCGCAGCACCCGAGGCAGAGAGTCAGAGACTCTCACTCACCTGGAACTGAAAGGCTGGACCGAGATGGACGTGAGATGCCGAGAGAGATCCTTCGAGTTTGTCGCCATCGGTGTCGCCTCCACCTTCGACGCCTTTCCCTTTTCCTTCAGCAGTCGGCCGCCCCCCGCCTTTCCCTTCGCCGATCGTCGTCCTCTTCATCAGACCCAGACCGACGCCTTTCCCTTCACTGATCGCACGAGGCTTCGTCTCCTCTTTTCTTCCCTTCCTTGTGCTTGGATGATCGACCCATACCAAGTACCAACGATGACCGATCGTCAAACAGAGGTTAGTATTGACGTTAGGTTAGGGTTTTAATTTTTCAATTTTTTTTGACTCAGTGAGGTTAGTTTCTTATATTTCTTCCTTTGCTGCGTTTTTCGTTTGTATTTCATTGTTTTGCACAAATTGATTTGTATTTCTCTCAATCTCTAAATGGTTTTGCATTTTTCTGTATCAATTCAGTGGGTGTTCTTGTATTTCATTTCAGCAAATCGGTTTGTTCTTTTACTGATTTTTCCCAATCGGTTATCGGTTATCAATTCGGTTAACTTAGTTTAGATTTCGATTAGTTCGGTTTCGGTTAGTTCGGTTAGTTAGAATTAATCGGTCGGTTCGATTCGGTTATTACATGCAATTCGGTTCGGTTTGGTTAGGATTTTTTGGTCGGTTCGGTTCGGTTATAACCGAATGCACACCCCTAATCATCATTCATCAACATAACTTAATACAAAATATAAGTTCTCAACATTAACCCTAAATAGGATTATACATTATCATTCCTTAAAACGTTCAGATTTTAAAGTAGCAGAACTTAAATACAGGGGTTACGTAACATACATTTCATTTATCATGCACTCTTTTAAGTGTCATTTTATACCTCATTTGTAACAGCCCACTTTCTCAGGGCGTGTTATACCTTAGGAAAATTGGGTCTTATTTTTTTTTTTTCTAAATTACGATACACCCGAAATTCCCTAAGGCCTATCTAGTGTTTACACACCAGAATACAATTTATAAAGCGGAAGCTGAATCGAACCTGCTCATGGCAATATATACATGAATAACTGGACAAGTATTTATTACAAACGTTGTTACATAACCTTCGAAAAGCAAAACAAATGTACATAATCCTTAACTATTCATATCACAACATAACATGGCACATTTCCTCGTTTCCTGACGTCTCGTGTCACTATACATCTCCAATCTCGGTATCATCGCTGCAAGGCCCGACTGGAATGTTGAATGTTCCAGGGGCGAACCCAAGTTAGATGATGAACCATCTAAGTAAGGGTACATAATGCTATGTCATGAGTGTATGCAATGTCTTTCATCGTAGGTGTCAACTGCACTCCTTGAACTATCTACCAATCTTACGGCCCCTCTTTCAGAACCGGGGTATCTGGGGGTACCCTTGGTAGCGGTGCCAGTTCGTACTCTCTACGGCCTCATATGCGTGTGATCAATAATATCAACGTGTATTTATGCATTTCATAATCATGTATGCAATCTACGTGATAGATACATACCAAGGTATGTCAATATGATGAAAATATTTTCGAAAAACATAAACCACTTGCAAACCAAGCATTTTTCATAAAACTAACTTTAATTGAGGAGTACCACTTACCTTTTAGAGCTTATCGAGCTACCTCGAAATTCGTGTCTTGCCTCGATTTGCGTGCCAACTTCAAAATTCGCAGCAGACACCTCAACTTTGACCTCAAAGCATCCTAATCACCATAAGTATTTGAATAAATATTAAATCCTATTTTTCCATAATTTCTGGCATTTTCTTTAATTTTTTCTCTATTTCTTCCTATTTTTCCTCAATAATTTCAAATTAAATATTTCTAGAAATATTTTCTCAAATATTTCACTACGAAAATTCAGAAAATAATATTTTGGAATTTCTGAAATTTTCTAGAGAATTTTACTCACCTTGACTAGCATCTCCGATTTCCTCGATTTGCGTGTAATATTCTCAAAAAGCGTGTCCGGGCCGTTTTTCTCACCAAAATCTCCAGGATATCACCGAAATATAGTTTCCTATCTTTTAGGAATTTTCTAGAATTTTTTCCCACATTTCCTCTATTTTTTTCTTCTTTTTTTCTTTCTTTTCTTTTTCTTTTCTTTTTTTCTTTTTCTTTCTCCTTCCTCTCTTCTTCTTCCTCCTTCCCTCCCCTGCTTCCCGCGCAACCCCTGCAACTTCTTCTTCTTCTTCTTCTTCTTTTTTTCTTTCTTCTTCTTCCTTCTCTTCTCTTCATCTCCTTCTTCTTCTTCTTCTTCTTCTTCTTCTTCTTCTTCTTCTTCTTCTTCTCCTCCTCCTCCTTCTTCTTCTTCTTCTTCTTCTTCTCTTCCTTCTTCCCCTTGCGCCTGCAACCAGCACTTACGCCCGCCGCTGCCCACGAGCCGCCGCCACCTTTGCTGAGTGTTGGTGCCTCCCGACGGCCGAGCATCGGTCTCCGGCCTTGCTAAAAGCTGCTCGCGCAGCACCGTGCCGCCGCTGGCCGTGGCTGGTTGCTCCTTGCTGGTTGCGGCCATGGCCGCCCAGCTGCTGCGAGCTCGCGGCCATGGCTGCTGCCGCGAGCTTGCGGCTATTTTGGCCGCCTTCGGCCTCCCCGGAAGACCTCCACGAGCTCCCTTGCGCCTCCCCGAACCGACATTGCGGCTGCACCCTGCTGCCATCACCGTGGTAGCTGTTCCAGCTCAGTGAGCTCGCGGCCATGGCTGCCATGGCCGCGGGTTTGCTGCTCTCGGCCACCTCTCGGACTTCATTATTGCTACCGACCGCTTCCCGAGCTTCCAATGGCCCCACCGACCTTGCAGGATGTTTGCCAGCCGCCCCGGCCTCTCTTGCTCGCGGCTGCTCCTTCTCCTTCTCTGCAACTCTTTGTTGCTCTTCTTCCTTTGCTCAAGCCTCTCAATTTCTCATCTATTTATAGCTAAGGAAAACTTGGCCACCACTCCAGCCAACTTTGGCGTATGGGACACTCAATTTACTGTCGTTTCTTCTGCAACTTGGCCCCCAAGTTTGCTCTGCCACACAGCCACGTTTACACATCCATATGTATATATAATTATATATTGTACTTAAATTAAAGAAATTACATGTTTTAATTTAAAGATTTATCCCTATTTTATTTATAAAATGCCCTAATTACAAATATGCCCTCAAACACTGAATTACATTACATTATAATACCGAAAATACAAAATTAATAACTTGAAAGTTACTCGATAATGACGATTTTGCCCTAGTGTTCTTACCGAGCTATCGTTTCATCCCGGAACCACTGAAGGGTTGTTCGTTAAGCAAAACCGGAGCCCCCCTAGGGTTTCGTTGATTTTTCGGGAGTCCCCTACGACAATTCGGTTTTACAGCCTAATTAGCAGCTATATTTTAGTTGTACTGAAAATTGTTCCGAATTCGTTTTCTTTTGGTACCATAAATCCTATCTCAATACACTCGTCGAAACCATATAATTTTCCTTAGATAATTTCACTCCGAGGCATTCCCTGCAGTTGATTCGGTACCTGAAATTGCTATAAAATCCATTTTTCGGTGTTCTAAACTTATTAAAATTACGTGGTAGCCTTATCTAAACATGGGGTATTACATTCTCCCCTCCTTATAAAAATTTCGTCCTCGAAATTTGTCACATGTCCTAAATCTCAAATTTCATCCTTGAAATTGACACCTGATTGATCAAATGATTAAAGAAGATCGAAACTTTCGAATACCAATGCGCCTATCAAAATCCGAACCCTTAAACTGACCATGCTCATCAACCCATAGACAAGTTCACTTGTCAACGATGCATACCTTCCAAATTATAATCGCATAACTCGGTCCTTGGGCCAAGAATCTCCGCTCGAGCTCCTATCTAAGTTGGTACTCACATCATCATAATGAGCGCGCGACTCTCATATCCACATTCTCAACTTTTAATTTTCTTAAGTCATCACGACATTTCTTTAATTCTGATTTCTTACGACGTCATTTATTTTGAATCAATCAATCATGCTTTGACAATTTTCCAACCTTAACACAAAGTCCCTGATCTCGATACATCTTAACTTTTATCAAATCGATCCTCAAGGAAATACTTTTATGTCGTCAAACTATTTCACGTACCCTTGGATCCAAAAATATACGTCATCAAATATCCTTGAAACTAGGTATGCCTTACCTTAGGTCATCTCAAACTTACTCGTTGCTTAATTTTTACTTGTGCTAATCTATTCAAGATTTCTATTGTTTACTCATTCTTGTAGGTATTCATCTCTCGATATAATCTCAAGTTTCTGCCAATTATCTTCTAATCATGTACTATTTTCTCAAGAAATTTTTATTAATAGATTCTATCTGTCTCCAAAACTTTGTTGTCTTCCAAGTCTAGCAATACTAATATCCTTGCATCGCTTGTTCCTTTGTTACTTGATCACCAAACTAATACCTATTTATCCATATACCCATAACTTAAATAATTCCTCGAACTTTTCGAAGTGATTCTCAAATAACATTTTATATCATCAAATTAATCATTTAATCCTCAAATTACTCTTCTAGTAATAACGTTTTATGTCAACTAACTTTAATCATGCTCGATCCTTTTTGGAGCTACTTACACAAGTTACTGACTTTTGCTTGAACCAACCTCTACTCAAAACATTTGGTTCGTCTCTCGAAGCCTACTAGGATATCTAACCTTTCGAAACTTTCAATCCTCGTCCTTGACTTCACGTTTCCGACACAGAGCCTTATGCTCTCGTCATTTCTTTCTCAATTGGCTTACGACTTGGCAAGCAAGTCTCAGTCTCAACATCCATTGCGACGTTCCCTAACATTATCCTCAATGTTTTTTTTTTTTATGCATCTCCCTATCTGAGGAGTACACCAATATATCCTCGATTGACACAATCATCAAATCATTATTCCATTTTCGATTTTCGGAATGTCTCATCCCCTGGTCGCACATCAATCGCAATTACCCCAGCCTCTTGCAACTGTTTATCAAATTTGAGGTAAAGATATCGACTCTTAATTATCACCTCTTTCAAATCTTAATAATTTTACGTTCTCATTCAAGCTACTTATAACTAAGTATCTAATAATCTCAAGCTATTTATTGGCAAGAAATAATCCTATTAAATCTTCCGAGAACACATTCTGATATTTCTCACTTCCTCAACTTTCTCACGGCTTTTTATTGATCACAAGTGCCCGTACCACATATTGACAGGCTCCTTATTTTCATAACTTGCTTACATCACTTTAGTGATCGTCTAGCTACACATCTCCCAATTTTCCCATCAGGGTTATCTAGACTAACCGTTTAGCCTAACAGGAGTTCCATTCTCCCAAAATTGAAAATTCTAGATCTCCAATAGATTTCGGTCTATTACTAATTACTTGTTTTTCTCAAACACGCCAAGGATTTTCAAAGACCTCAATTCGTAACCATCCTGCTAATCGGAATGGGTAGGTACTTACGTCTCCCATGGTACCCCGATTCTTATTGAATCTGTCTCTATTTCCTTAACGAGATCACCTAAGGACCTCCAAATCTTTTTTTTTTTTTTAAGTCTCATCACAAACCCTTAGATTCTCATCTCTTAGGAAAAATTCCTCAAAAATCCCAAATCGATTCATCTTTGAAGATCCTGGATCAGATCGCGTTAATTGGCTCCAATCATTTCTTATAAAGAACTGAGCTTCAAAAACTTCCCGGAACTCTTTACCTAAGGATACCTTAATCTCAAATAATGATTCAAGTCCCCATACTGATGCACAAGGCATGACTTATCTTCTAGACTTTCGATTCCTCAAGCTTACTTGGCACATTGAATCATAGTCACAACTTTTGTTGGCTAAGTCTCCTTATCATTCCTTTAGGGTCAATATGACCTATCAAACAACTTTTTTTGTTTTTGTTTTTTTAACCACACTCTACTTTGAACCGAGGTCATCGTCAAGGCCTTGAACTGGCCATGTTCTACTACCCGAAATCTCGTTTACTGAGAATCCACTGACTCTCGCATTTCGCTCTTTAGATACAGCTGATTATCAGCATACGACCATTCATGATCCCATTGCCATACTAGATACCGAGGTATTCTACTCCTTAAGTCTCGAAATATTTTTTTGTGTCACCCTCTCCCAAGAAGACCACGAACCTCGATGCAATTCTCAGTCTATATTCAATTCATCTCATTTCGGGTTGATTCTTCGGCCTCGATTAATCACAGCTAGTGGTACACCTTGTTCCTAGATCATTGGGACTTAGACCTATACAAGGTACAGACCCTACTGGGCTGTCACAGATCTTTAGCATCTAATTGTCTCCCGGGCTTCTCGTACCTTATCGTAAGCCATTTATCAACTATCTGCACGTGGGTCCTTAGACCCAGATTTGTCACTGTAAACACCGAACCAGTAGTTTCGCCACACTGATAGGGTTCCTTATCTTGTCACATCGGTTATACCACTGCCAGCTCATCGATTGACACAACTCATACGCCATCATTTGACCATCTTCGGCCTCTCGCTTGACTTAATCCATCGGATCTCTGATCTACACATCCTATTTTCGAGATACTAAATGATACTCGAAATACTTATAATTTGATCCTAACTTTTTAACTAGGTCCTGCCACATTAGACTAATCATCCATGATTCGATCATCCTTAATAACCACAGTTACCCTATCATTTCACGCCATGATTCGACTAATAACCTCAAATCAATAGTCTCTAAATCTCTCAGATCCATACTCACAGTTTACCGAGTCAACCTTACACCCGAATCATATCATCAGATCCTAACATCAATAGCTAGATTATCTCGAACGGGCGTTCTATTGCTTAGTAAGATTAGATTCTCAAATCAATAACCTCTAAAACTTCAATCGATCATTCCCAAATCTCCAAATAGAGATTTCATTTTACGAACCCTTAGTCTCTTTCCCCTAAACCTCCACTTTGGGTTCTTAATAACTGGTTCTATCAGATCCTCTAAAGTCTCCAAATTACTATGCCCTAATCTCCAAATAGGGTCTAATCAACTATATCTGAGTCACTTAGGGCTTCCAACAATCTTAAGCTCTGATACCAACTGTAACAGCCCACTTTCTCAGGGCGTGTTATACCTTAGGAAAATTGGGTCTTATTTTTTTTTTCTAAATTACGATACACCCGAAATTCCCTAAGGCCTATCTAGTGTTTACACACCAGAATACAATTTATAAAGCGGAAGCTGAATCGAACCTGCTCATGGCAATATATACATGAATAACTGGACAAGTATTTATTACAAACGTTGTTACATAACCTTCGAAAAGTAAAACAAATGTACATAATCCTTAACTATTCATATCATAACATAACATGGCACATTTCCTCGTTTCCTGACGTCTCGTGTCACTATACATCTCCAATCTCGGTATCATCGCTGCAAGGCCCGACTGGAACGTTGAATGTTCCAGGGGCGAACCCAAGTTAGATGATGAACCATCTAAGTAAGGGTACATAATGCTATGTCATGAGTGTATGCAATGTCTTTCATCGTAGGTGTCAACTGCACTCCTTGAACTATCTACCAATCTTACGGCCCCTCTTTCAGAACCGGGGTATCTGGGGGTACCCTTGGTAGCGATGCCAGTTCGTACTCCCTACGGCCTCATATGCATGTGATCAACAATATCAACGTGTATTTATGCATTTCATAATCATGTATGCAATCTACGTGATAGATACATACCAAGGCATGTCAATATGATGAAAATATTTTCGGAAAACATAAACCACTTGCAAACCAAGCATTTTTCATAAAACTAACTTTAATTGAGGAGTACCACTTACCTTTTAGAGCTTATCGGGCTACCTCGAAATTTGTGCCTTACCTCGATTTACGTGCTAACTTCAAAATTCGTACCAGACACCTCAACTTTGACCTCAAAGCATCCTAATCACCATAAGTATTTGAATAAATATTAAATCCTATTTTTCCATAATTTCTGGCATTTTCTTTAATTTTCTCTCTATTTCTTCCTATTTTTCCTCAATAATTTCAAATTAAATATTTCTAGAAATATTTTCGCAAATATTTCACTACGAAAATTCAGAAAATAATATTTTGGAATTTCTGAAATTTTCTAGAGAATTTTACTCACCTTGACTAGCATCTCCGATTTCCTCGATTTGCGTGTAATATTCTCGAAAAGCGTGTCCGGGCCGTTTTTCTCACCAAAATCTCCAGGATATCACCGAAATATAGTTTCCTATCTTTTAGAAATTTTCTAGAATTTTTTCCCACATTTCCTCTATTTTTTTCTTCTTTTTTTCTTTCTTTTCTTTTTCTTTTCTTTTTTTCTTTTTCTTTCTCCTTCCTCTCTTCTTCTTCCTCCTTCCCTCCCCTGCTTCCCGCGCAACCCCTGCAACTTCTTCTTCTTCTTCTTCTTCTTCTTTTTTTTCTTTCTTCTTCTTTCTTTTCTTCTTCCTTCTCTTCTCTTCTTCTTCTTCTTCTTCTTCTTCTTCTTCTTCTTCTTCTTCTTCTTCTTCTCTTCCTTCTTCCCCTTGAGCCTGCAACCAGCACTTGCGCCCGCCGCTGCCCACGAGCCGCCGCCACCTTTGCCGAGTGTTGGTGCCTCCCGACGGCCGAGCATCGGTCTCCGGCCTTGCTAGAAGCTGCTCGCGCAGCACCGTGCCGCCACTGGCCGTGGCTGGGTTCTCCTTGCTGGTTGCGGCCATGGCCGCCCAGCTGCTGCGAGCTCGCGGCCATGGCTGCTGCCGCGAGCTTGCGGCTATTTTGGCCGCCTTCGGCCTCCCCGGAAGACCTCCACGAGCTCCCTTGCGCCTCCCCGAACCGACATCGCGGCTGCACCCTGCTGCCATCACCGTGGCAGCTGTTCCAGCTCGGTGAGCTCGCGGCCATGGCTGCCATGGCCGCGGGTTTGCTGCTCTCGGCCACCTCTCGGACTTCATTACTGCTACCGACCGCTTCCCGAGCTTCCAATGGCCCCGCCGACCTTGCAGGATGCTTGCCAGCCGCCCCTGCCTCTCTTGCTCGCGGCTGCTCCTTCTCCTTCTCTGCAACTCTTTGTTGCTCTTCTTCCTTTGCTCAAGCCTCTCAATTTCTCATCTATTTATAGCTAAGGAAAACTTGGCCACCACTCCAGCCAACTTTGGCGTATGGGACACTCAATTTACTGCCGTTTCTTCTGCAACTTGGCCCCCAAGTTTGCTCTGCCACACAACCACGTTTACACATCCATATGTATATATAATTATATATTGTACTTAAATTAAAGAAATTACATGTTTTAATTTAAAGATTTATTCCTATTTTATTTATAAAATGCCCTAATTACAAATATGCCCTCAAACACTGAATTACATTACATTATAATACCGAAAATACAAAATTAATAACTTGAAAGTTACTCGATAATGACGATTTTGCCCTAGTGTTCTTACCGAGCTATCGTTTCATCCCGGAACCACTGAAGGGTTGTTCGTTAAGCAAAACCGGAGCCCCTCTAGGGTTTCGTTGATTTTTCGGGAGTCCCCTACGACAATTCGGTTTTACAGCCTAATTAGCAGCTATATTTTAGTTGTACTGAAAATTGTTCCGAATTCGTTTTCTTTTGGTACCATAAATCCTATCTCAATACACTCGTCGAAACCAGATAATTTTCCTTAGATAATTTCACTCCGAGGCATTCCCTGCAGTTGATTCGGTACCTGAAATTGCTATAAAATCCATTTTTTGGTGTTCTAAACTTATTAAAATTACGTGGTAGCCTTATCTAAACATGGGGTATTACATCATTTATCCTTGTATCTACTACAATCTCTATCTGGAACATTTGAATATTCTAGGGGAAAATCCCAAGTTAGATGATGAACTATCTAAGTAAGGGTACATAATGCTATATCATGTGTGTATGCAATGTCCTTCATCATAGGTGTCAACTGCACCCTTCATGCTACCTATCGTTCTTACGGCCACTTCTTTCGAAATCGGGGTGTCTGGGGGCACCCTTGGTAAAGTAGCGGTGCCAGTTCGTACTCCCTATGGTCTCAATGCGTGTGACCAATGATATCAACATGTATTTATGCATTTCATAGTTATGTCATGTGCGCAGTCTATATAATGGGTGCATACCAGAACATGTCAATATGATGAAAATATTTTCGAGGAACATAAATCACTTACAAACTAAGCATTTTCCATAAAACTTAGATCCAGTGGGGAAATACCACTTACCTTCTCAAACTTATCGGGCTACCTCGATATCTGTGTTTTACCTCATACATCGCCTCGATTTGCGTGCCAACCTTAAAATTTGCATAAGTCACTTCAACTTAAGCCTCAAGGCATCCTAATTACCATAATTATTTAAATAAACATTAAAACCTATTTTTTCATAATTTATTGCATTTTCTTTAATTTTCTCTCTATTTCTTCCTATTTTTTCTCAATAAATCCAAACTAAATATTTCTAAAATATTTTCTCAAATATCTCACTACAACAATTCATAAAATAATATTCTTGAATTTCTAAAATTTTCTAGAGAATTTTACTTACCTTGACTTAGCATCTCCGACTTCCTTGGTATGTGTGCCCTATCCTTGAAACGTGTGTCCAGGCCGTTTTTCTCGCCAAAATCTCCGCGATATTATCGAAATATAATTTCCTATTTTCTAGGATTTTTTGGGATTTTTTTTATTTTTCCTTTTCTTTTTCTTTTTCTTTCTTCTTCTTCTTCCTCTTCCCGCGCCTACAACGAACCAGCCATGCGACTGCCGCCGCCCACGTGACTTTCGGCCTGCCGCCGCCCTTACCGCTTGCCGTCGGCCTCCTCGGCCACTGCCGCTCCTGCTTCACCACTACTGGCAGCCGCACGCGGCCGCAGTTGGCCATGGCTACCATGGACGCAACCGCTTCCTCTTACCGCTTCCCAAACCTCCATCGAGCTCTCCTTTTGCTGCCACACGACGCTGCACCACGCCCGCAGCCATGTCCCCTGCCTCGCGATGCCCACCTCACTGTCACGGCTGCCATGGCCGCGACCCCCCTTCTTTCCAGCTTTCTCCCTCTCTCTCTCTCTCTCCCTGATTGCCCAGCCCAAGATCGATCTCTCCCTCTCGATCTCTCTCCTTCTCCTTCTCTCTCTCGGCCAAGCCCGAGCTCCCTACCCCTTCACTCTCATTCTAGCTGCTATTTATAAGCTCTCTGATTAGTGGTTAATTTTGTAAAATTTTTGTTATAATTATAACCCCCGTTTTGATTTTAAATTGGTTTAATTGAATAGTTATGTGTAATATTTATCTATATATATAATATATAATATATTATAATAAACATGTAAATATAATACTTATATATACTCAATGAAATGCATGCATGGATTATCTATATAATATATAAGCATATAATATCCTATATAATATATCATATCAATATATATATAATATAATAGATGATTTATTAATAAATTGCTTATTTATAGGTATGAAGAAGGTGGACTTGGAAGCCCAAAAAGAATTCAAGCCTATGAAGAATGGAGAATTCAAGGCCAAAAAGAATTGAAGCCCATGAAGAATGAAGAATTCAAGCCCATGAAGAAAAAAGAATTCAAGTCCATGGAGAATTAAAGTCCATGAAAAAATTAAAGTCCATGAAGAATTAAGACCCAACTTGAGCATCCCATGAAAGATATCATTTGAAGAAGGCCCAAGGATTATTTTTAATCTTAATGAAGATTAAAAATCAATTTATAGAAATCTATTTTTATTTTTTATGTGAGTGCTTTATTAGATGTGTCTTTTAGCTAAAATCCATTTAACTATTAGTTGTGTATTATAGCTAAAATTCATTTAACTTTATGAGTGCTTTATTAGGTATGTATTTTAGCTAAAATCCATTTAACTTTAATTATGTATTATAGCTAAAATCCATTTAACTTTAAGTGTGTGAGTGCCCATTAGATATAATTATGTCTAGTTGAATAATTGAAATTGTGTGGTTTGTATTGCATCTTATGGCCTATAAATAGGTCACTTGATTGCATTTGTAAGGGGGATTATTATTCTTGAATCAAAGTTTAGTTGTTTCCTCATAATTCTCTCTTTGAGAATTGTTCTTGTTCTTTCTCCTTTTCTTTATTATTTTCTCTTGTGATCTTACTTCATTTCTTTCTTCTTTTAAATTCTTATGTCATTTATTGTTACTTTATTAATCACCGCCTAAATGGCCGGTTAGTTTATGCCTTTAAATTTCTGCAATTTTAATTCTTGTCTTTTAAATATTCACCGCCTAAATGGCCGGTTAGTTTCTGCTATTTTAATTCTTGTCATTTAAATTCTGTCATTTAAATTACGCAATTTAAATTCTTGTTAATTAATTTACAAATAAATATGAGTAGCTAAACCCAATCTTGGGTTAAGGCAAGGACAGTGTCCAACGCCAATGATTCCCAAAGAAAGCTACGCTTTAAAAGAGTAACATTAATTTAAATTTTACTATGAGTGTGTATTTTTAAATTAAGAAATCACTAGGTTTGAATTGAAGCATAAGCCTAACTTAGAGCTTTCATGCCATGTATGAAAGTTACTAGAACTGGAAATGCTATCATACCCAAACCCGGATGATTAATTTAGTTGTTTTGTGTATTAATTGTAATTGGATTTATGGTAGTTGCTTAAACTAGAATCTCACATATCATGTATGGGGATTGCTTAAATTAGAACTATCATCATCTCTAATTGCATTTAATAACAAACCCTCATATCTGAAATTAAATTAATGTTACTAACCTTGTCTATTAAAATTTGGGAATCAACGGGTTGGCACTGAAATTGTTTTAACCCAAATACTATCCAATTTCATATTCTTACATTCAGTAATTATTTCAATTTCTGCTTTGTTTTATTTCCTCGTATATGTTGTCTAAAAAACCATAAAAAAACCTCATTGCCAATTTGTCCAAGTGTGTGTGTTTATGTGTGACATTCTTTTTAATTTGCCATAAATAAATCTCTCAGTGGACGACCTGGACTCATCTAGAAAATATAAATTTAAATTTGGACTACAACTGCACTCGTACACTGACGAGTATAAACCTCTCACCAATATAAAAAAAATATATAAAATTTTTATTGTGTTTTGTTTTGTGTTTTAATTGCAGGGTGAGAGTGCAGCCAAATTTTGGCGCCGTTGCCGGGGAGATTGAGGCAAAAACAAAAAGAAAAAATATATAAGAATAAGCATCTCCTGATAAATTCGGTAACTCTGTTTCTCTTTTATTTTATTTTTTTTGTTTGTGCATAGTGTATGATACTTAGGTCAGGTAGGATTTTAGAATATCAGTCACTCATGTCTCAACACAACGAGAACTTGCCACTTGCACCTAATATGTTTGTACATGGTAGTGACCACGGTAACCTTGATCTCACTAATCTGGAAGTGATTAGACCTCTTAGGGATTACCTTCATCCTCCTAGACAGACAACTCCATCATGCATCATCCTTCCCATCAACCATCATAGGTTCAACTTCAAACCTGGCACAATCCAATTGTTGCCAACTTTTCATGGCATGGATTCTGAAAATCCATATACTCATATGAAAGAATTTGAGGAAGTATGTAGCACTTGCATGGACCATACAACAAATGAGGATGTCATAAGATTAAAACTCTTTCCATTCTCACTGAAAGATAAGGCAAAAATGTGGTTAGGCACTCTCTCACCTAGATCTATAGGAACTTGGAGAGAAATGCAAGCAACTTTCTTAAAAAAATACTTCCCTGCCAACAGAACTGTTACTCTTCAAAGACAAATCATGAACTTTGCCTCTAAATCAAATGAGAATTTTTCTCAAGCGTGGGAAAGGTTTAAAGACCTTCTTCACACTTGTCCGCACCATGCTTTTGAGCAATGGAGAGTGGTCAGTTTTTTTTATGATTCACTCACTCCCCAATTGAAAATGCTAGTTTCTACAATGTGCAATGGAGAATTCTATGAGAAGACTCCAGAAGAAGCTTTTGACTTCTTTGACACATTGGCTGAGAATACAAGGAATTGGGAAGTTGGTCCAACATCTGCTCTTGATCTAAGAGAAAATCCACAACTTAGAGGGAGATACCAACTGAGTGAAAGTGATGATTTAAATGCAAGACTAACTGCTTTAACAAAGAAAGTTGAAAACATGGAACCCAAAAAGGTGCAATCCGTTAATCAAGTGGAAGTAAAGTGTGTTGTGTGTGATGCAATAGATCATTCAACTGAAGAATGTCCTACCCTACCTGCTTTCAAGGAGGTATTGTATGGGCAGACTAATAACAATCATTCACACAACTTTGAGGGGAGACAAAATCAAAATCAAAGTGGAGCCTATTATGGGAACAATCAGAACTACAATTCATACCATCCCAATAATAGAAATCACCCCAATTTTTCTTGGAGAAATGATTCTGGAAATCATTCTCAACCTCCTTTCCCTACACAACAACACATCTTCCAACAAAATCAAGGTTCTTCATCCAATACTTACCAACCTCCTCATAGGAGATCTTTGGAAGATACCTTGCATCAGTTCATCCAAAGTCAAACAGGCGTCAACAATCAGGT
This sequence comes from Diospyros kaki, assembly GCA_036245055.1. NCBI lineage: Eukaryota > Viridiplantae > Streptophyta > Magnoliopsida > Ericales > Ebenaceae > Diospyros > Diospyros kaki. The sequence continues at coordinate 33,230,312 of BSEG01000011.1, forward strand.
TGCTCATCTTGTCAAAAATCAAGACCAAACAAACAGATCCATAAAAGACATTAGGAGCCAGTTGACCAAGTTAACACAAACATTGAGTGTGAGAGAACCCGGAAGGTTTCCATCCCAAACTAATCCTAACCCAATTAGGCAAACCAACCAGGTAGAAGCTTCAAATAGTGAAACCAACACTCATGAACAAGTGCAAGCAGTGACTGCCTTAAGAAGTGGGAGAATGATAGAAAAACCAACTGATCCTAGGATAAACCAACCTGTTGTTGAAGAGGAAGAACAAAAAGATCATGAATCCACCATGGAGAAAAATGAAAAAAATGAGAAAAATGAAAAAAATGAAAAAAATGAAAAAAGTGAAAAACAAAAAGAAAGAAAAGAAATTCAATACAAGCCCAAACCACCTTTTCCACAAAGGTTGAATCATTTGAAAAAAGAGCAAAAAAATGCAGATATATATGAAGTGTTTAAGCAAGTGAGAATCAACATCCCGCTGTTGGATGCCATCAAACAAACACCTTTATATGCAAAATTTTTGAAAGATCTGTGCACTGTCAAAAGAAAAACAAATGTGCATGAAAAAGAATTCCTGACCGAGCAAGTCAGCGCCATTCTCCAATTGAAAACTCCTCCCAAATACAAAGACCCAGGCTGCCCAACCATTTCATGCATCATAGGAAGTCAAAAGGTTGATCAGGCACTCTTGGATTTAGGAGCTAGTGTCAATTTGTTGCCATACAGTGTATATCAAATTTTGGGACTAGGTGAGCTCAAACCCACTAGAGTGACCCTTCAGCTGGCTGACCGATCAGTCAAAATTCCACGAGGAATTGTGGAAGATGTTCTAGTACAAATCGATAAGTTCTACTTTCCAGTAGACTTCATCGTTTTGGACACACAGCCACATCAGGGGCCTCAGCCTCCTGTGCTAGTCATCTTAGGTCGACCATTCCTTGCCACATCAAATGCCATCATCAACTGTAGAAATGGAATCTTGAAATTGTCCTTTAGAAATATGACATTGGAAACAAACATTTTTAGGGTTTCCAAACAACTTGATGTGGAGAATGAGACTGAAGAAGCTGATCTGATACAGACATTGAGTGAGGAGTACATTAACTGTGAATTTGCTCAAGAAAGTTTTGAGTTAGAGGAATTTATGGAGCAACAAGATTGCTCTCGAGAGAAAACTGAATCTGTGTTAAGCTGCTCACCTGCACCTGAAAGGAAACCATTGCCAAACAACCTTAAGTATGCATTCTTAGGTGAAGGAGAATCTTTGCCGGTGGTGATTTCATCAAGTCTGAATCCTCAACAGGAGGAACAATTGTTGAGTTTGTTAAAGGCATACAAGAAAGTTTTAGGTTGGACTATAGAAGACTTGCATGGCATTAGTCCCTTAATTTGCACCCACAGAATTTTCTTGGAAGAAGATGCAAAGCCGGTGAGACAGATGCAGAGAAGGTTAAACCCAAACATGAAGGAAGTGGTTAGGGGGGAGGTGTTGAAGCTCTTAGATGCTGGCATCATCTACCCTATATCTGATTCCAAATGGGTTAGTCCAACTCAAGTTGTACCCAAGAAGTCAGGAGTCACTGTGATAGCAAATGAGAACAATGAGCTCATTCCTACACGCATCCAGACTGGATGGCGGATGTGTATAGATTACAGAAAGCTCAACTCTGTGACTAGGAAGGATCATTTTCCGCTTCCATTTTTGGATCAGGTGTTAGAGAGAATAGCGGGACATGCCTTTTACTGCTTCTTAGATGGCTATTCTGGGTACAATCAGATTGAAATTGCTTTAGAGGATCAGGAGAAAACCACGTTCACATGTCCATTCGGGACATTTGCTTACAGACGAATGCCATTTGGTCTGTGCAATGCCCCTGCAACCTTTCAAAGATGCATGATGAGTATTTTCAGTGAATTGGTTGAGAATGTGGTAGAAGTTTTTATGGATGACTTCTCAGTGTATGGAGACAGTTTTGAGAGTTGTTTGGAAAATTTGGAGAAAATTCTGGTCCGGTGCAAAGAAACAAATTTAGTGCTAAATTGGGAAAAGTGTCATTTCATGGTTACTCAAGGAAGTGTCTTGGGACATATTGTTTCTTCCAGGGGTATTGAGGTTGATCAGTCCAAGGTTGAGTCAATTCAAAAATTACCCGCCCCAAGGAATGTGAGAGAGGTTAGGTCTTTTCTTGGCCATGCTGGTTTTTATAGGCGATTTATCGCTTCATTCAGTGCCATAGCCAGACCTTTATGTCGGCTCCTAGCTTTTAACATACCTTTTGAGTGGAATGGTGAGTGTCAAGTTGATTTTGAGAAGTTGAAGAAATCACTCATTTCAGCACCTATCATTCAGTCCCCTGATTGGTCCCTCCCATTTGAACTTATGTGCGATGCTAGTGATTACGCGGTAGGAGCTGTGTTAGGGCAGAGGAAGGATAAGAAACCTCATGTGATATACTATGCTAGTAAAACTCTTAATGAGGCACAAAAGAATTATACCACTACAGAGAAAGAGTTACTAGCAGTTGTCTTTGCCCTAGACAAGTTCCGATCTTACCTCGTAGGGTCACTAGTGATCATTTTTACTGATCACGCTGCTTTGAAGTATTTGTTCACAAAGCAAGATGCAAAACCTCGTCTCCTCCGATGGATCTTGCTCCTACAAGAGTTCAACATTGAAATCAGAGATAAGAAGGGAGTAGAGAATGTGGTGGCTGATCATTTGTCAAGAATTCCAGGTCAAGATCTCACACAATTTGATGAACCAATCCATGATAATTTCCCTGATGAGCAACTGTTTGAAGTGAATGTTATTCATGCACCATCTGTTGTCCCTTGGTATGCCGACATTGCGAACTACCTGGCAACTGGTCTGATCCCAGACCATTGGAGTAAGCTAGATAGGCATAAATTCTTCAGAAAAGTCAAAACCTTCTTTTGGGATGAGCCCTACCTCTTCAAGTATTGTCCTGACCAAATCATCCGTAGATGCATACCCGATCATGAGCAACAAAGTGTCATTAATTTTTATCATACTCTTGCATGTGGAGGCCATTTTTCTGTCAAGAAAACAGCCGCAAAAATTTTTCAGAGTGGATTTTATTGGCCGACACTGTTCAAGGATGTGTACAAATTTTGTTCAAGTTGCGATCGATGTCAAAGGTTAGGAAGTCTGTCAAGGAGAAACATGATGCCATTACATCCGATCCAAGTGTTAGAAGTTTTTGACTGTTGGGGTATGGATTTTATGGGCCCATTTGTTAATTCATTTGGTCATGAATACATCTTACTTGCTGTCGACTATGTGTCCAAATGGGTCGAAACGATCCCGGCCAGAACAAATGACCATAAGACTGTAGTAAAATTTTTGAAAGAAAACATATTCAGTCGATTTGGGATGCCACGAGCAATCATCAGTGATGGGGGTTCCCATTTTTGTAATAAAGTTGTGGCAGGACTAATGAAGAAATATGGTGTACTGCACAAGGTTGCAACACCATACCATCCCCAAACCAATGGTTAAGCCGAGTTAGCCAATAGGGAGATTAAGGGCATATTGGAAAAGACTGTTGCTACTAATCGTAAGGATTGGTCCTTAAGATTAGTGGAAGCTCTTTGGGCGTACAGGACAGCTTACAAAACAATTTTAGGAATGTCTCCCTATAGGCTTGTATACGGTAAATCTTGTCATCTGCCGGTGGAAATTGAGCATAAAGCATATTGGGCAATTCAAAAGATCAACAAGAGTCTAACTGAAGCTGGCCTATCTAGGAAGCTCCAATTGAATGAACTCGAGGAAATTCGGAATGAGGCATTTGAAAATGCAAGATTGGCCAAGGTTCGCATGAAAGAGTTGCATGATCGACACATCATTCGAAAGAGCTTTCAGGTAGGGCAACAGGTACTCTTGTATGATTCTCGATTGCATCTATTCCCAGGAAAATTGAAGTCTCGATGGGTCGGGCCGTTTGTAATCAAGACCATCTCAAAATATGGGGCATTTGAGATAGAAAATCTGGAGTCAGGACAACTTCTTACAGTCAATGGTCATAGGTTGAAACCATACCAGGGCAATGTTAAGGAGAATGAAGGAGTTGTGGATTTGGGTGAACCACCATCATCTGATGAGTAAGGGGAGTTTTGTGACGTCTGGGAATCTGACGTTAAAAGACCACCTTTCCATTTAGGTTAAATGGATGTCTCTAGATTTGGGACATTAAAAAAAAAAAGTATATTAAAAATATATATATTGTTTCTTTTCTCCATTACTTAATTAATCTTGACTCAAATAGTGTTTCTTTGTGTGCAGTCTAAACAAAATTTTTGCATACGAGTTTATACATTGAAGACCGCTAGGTATCCATATCTTCTATCCTTTTATTGCTGATTGAGGACAATGTGCAATTCAAGTTGGGGGGTAAGGTGTATTTAGGAATTGATTTATTGATATTAATCCATTGTGCAAATAATTTTGTTTGACTCGATAATATTAACTTGTGTGGTATACATACTTTTATTGAACCCCTTAAAAAAATTTAATTTAAAAAAAAAACAATAACAAAATTTAAAAAAAAATTTAAAAAAAAAATTTCAAAAAATAGGGAGACAGAATTGACGTTGGGGGTAGCCACTTTTCTTGAGCAGTGTAATCACACTGCCCTATAAAGAAAGAGACACACTGCCAAATGTTGAAAAATGAGACGCCAGACGACGCCAAGCGTGTCAGCGCAATTATGGCAGGTCTCGAGCCGAGTGTGAAATAGTGATGCCCATTGCTCTATAAGAGACTCCATATCTGTATGAGGCAAGCCACCCTTCTTGAGCTCAATCATCTCTCCTTTGTGTTATTCTCCGATCAGGTACTCTCATCCCTTTTGTAAAGTTTATAGTTCTTTATTTATTTTTATTTTTTTTCTTCTTATTAGAGTTTTCTTTAAAAAAAAAAAATGGATCTTCAGCTTTCAAAAATTCGCAAGTACTATCCATCTCTCCCAATGAATGATTTGAAAAAAATTTATACTGGTAGGTGTGTAAGACTTGGGACATTGATGCGTAATAACATCCCTGAAGATATTCGTTGGCTGATCGAAGCAAAAGTTCGATTAGCTGGCGAAACTTCACCTAGTTTTAAGCACTTCCCAGGTTTAGGAAAGAGTAGTTTTGCGAAGAAACGAAGAGCGAAAAGAGTGAATGGTTGTCACAAGTGTGCTCGTTGGACCTGTAACACACGATGCAAATTTGTGGGGTTTACGTCCGTAAATCGAGAAGATAAAATTAGTTTCATAAAGGATGGACTGAGTAAGGAGTCTTTGGATGATATCCGATTGACTCTTGAGACGCATCCGAGTGGAATAGTGCAAAGAGAACTTCTTGCTTTATGGACCCAGTTCATAAGTGACAACCAACGCTACAGTCTTGGGAATCTGACTAAAAACGACCCTGTTTGCCAATCTATAAGAAAATTGGATGGGAAGCCTATCCCCACTTCATAGAAAGTGTTTAAGCCGTTTCTGGACGTAAAACTAGAAGAAGGTGTGAGACACAATCACAACTACTTGTATATATGCATGATTTTTTTTGTTTGTGTTTATTTATTGTTGAATTTTTATATAATTGCTTTTGATCACCAAACCTCTCTTCAGGGCATGCAGAAGGAACAAACATAAATGGAAGGTCAGTCAGTTCGTTGAATAAAGACCATATGTGTACTATGTGGCTCTCAACTTGGGAGCGATAGTTGTTACACACTTGCAGCAAGCGAACTTGGCTTAAAATTAGGAGAGAAAAAAATTAATTTGGTATATGGAGGGGGAAGTCGTGGATTGAATGGTTGTGTTTCACAAGCTGCACATCTTGGAAAATCATATGTGTTAGGTGTAATGCCAATCCCTTAGGCTGAACCACATATTTCCGGGATTACACGTGGTCAACTTATAGAAACGAATTCTATGTCTGAGCGCATGGCTTGTAAGATTTATCAGTCAGACGCCTTCATTGCTTTACTAGGAGATTTTGGTACACTTGAAGAAATCTTCTGTATAATCTCTTGGGCAAAGAGTGATCTACATACTAAACCTATTGGACTTTTAAATGTTAACCATTTTTTCGATGGGTTGCTCTCTTTTCTTGATCAGGCTGTGGATCAAAAGTTCATTTCTTTTTCAGCAAGAAAGATTCTCATTTCTGCATCTACCATTGAGGAGTTGCTAGAGAAATTATATGCTTATGTTCCACAGCACGATCCTTATGAGCCTAGGATAGATTGGTCTAAGGCAATCAGAAACAAATGTCAAAAAGGTCCGATTAATTTAGATTTATCACTGTGAGGAGTGCTCTTTGATAAGATGGCTGAGTAAGGAGTACTTTTTGTACTCTTGAGACGCATCTAATTATTGTGCAACTTGTAGGATTTTTCTTGATTGTGTTTTTTAAAAAAAAAATGTGGAATGTTATTAGATAAATTTATGATAAGATGGCTGAGTAAGGAGTACTTTTTGTACTCTTGAGACGCATCTAGTTATTGTACAACTTGCATGAAATTTCTTTTCTTGTGTTTTTAAAAAAAAAAAACTGTGGAATGTTGTTAGGCAAAGTCTTTGATAAAATGGCTGAGTAAGGAGTATTTTTGTACTCTTGAGACGCATTTTGTTTATCTTATGACTTGCATGCAATTTTTATTTTGATATGAAAATATAAATATATAACTATATGGTATGCTCATTTGTTTGTTTGAGTTTTAGCAATTCACAGTAAATCTATAGACTTGTGGAGTTACAGGTATTCCTAACAACCCTATTTTATTACTGTAATTCAGGTTGAAGGGTGTAAGGTCTAGTTATGAATTATCTGGTTCATGATTAACTATGAATTTGCTATTGCATGCTTGTAGTCTTGTGTGAAATGATTATCTTTATCTGCTTTTATTTAAAAAAAAAAAAAAGAAGATTGTGCTATTCCTAAAGCTTTGGAGTTATGCACTAATAGCTAGTTAAGTTTGCAATACGGAACATGAATGTATTGATTTCTTATTTGAAAACGTATATGCATTAAAACAAGTAATTTGCATTCATCGGGTATTCAAAATTTAAAATTAGTTATTGGTCATAAAGTCAAAGGTAACAGTAATTAGCTGATTAATACATTGTATGATCCCTCAATAGAAGTGGAGACTATTACCCAAGTGAGTGTTTGAGCCTAATAACTGTCAATTCTGAGAGAAATAACACTTACTCTAAATATACTTTATTGTTTATCTCATATTTTCAATGGCTTCAAAACATCAATTTGCTTTGAATGTCTAGTATGATAGCTGATAAATTTGACTGGTTTCAAATTCTGAATTAGATGACTGAGTAGCATTGTTTTGAAGCATGATAAGATGATCAATTTATTTCATTTTGGGCTTATTAACCTTTTCTTTCTTTACATTAACCTCCCTTGCTAGCCCATTGAGCCAATTGTAGTACAATTTTTTTTATTTGACCCTCGTTTAACCCATAACCATATGAATTTTGTCCAACCTGGTGTGTTTATGGGAATTAGTCTGTCTAGTTATTTTCATATTTACAAAAAAAAAAAAGAAGAAAAAAAAAGAAAAAGAAAAAGAAAAAAAAAGAATTATCTTAGCTATTCAACACAAGTGTTTCAAAAAAAAAAAATTGTCTAGTTTGATATTAATGTTAAAAAAAAAAAATCCAACACACCATTTGCACACTTTACCCTTTTATTTGACAACCAGTATTAACCTCATAACCCCATTACAACCCGGTCTGGTCCCTCTTGATGCTATAAATCATGTGATCTCAGAATTCGAGTTTGGAGTAGGGAATCATGTTTAAATTCAAAAGTTACTCATCTAGAGCATTATTCTAGTCATGAAGCTATGTCATTTTCCCTGTTCTTTCATGAAAATACGTTCCTTGTATTTGGGATGACACCAAGTTTTGAACTTGTTCTACATTTACTCTTATAATGGTGCACCCTCTTGTGTGTACACCTGAGGAATCATTTTTTGGAGGAAAAATCCACAGTAAGGTTTGAAGTCAAAACTTCGAGGGAGTAAGTTTGTGTGTTGGTTATGCTAATTGCCATCCCTGATATTATATGACCTTTAACTAAAAACTTGATTTAGAATGCTAAATTACTTATTCGATTTTATGCATTTCGGTTTCGAATTTGAAATTTTTACATTCATACAGTTATTGCGAATAAAGTTTGGCAAGTGTATAGTCTGATTGCTAAGGGACTAGCAATGTTTAAGTCGGGGGGTATGATTAGTGGTTAATTTTGTAAAATTTTTGTTATAATTATAACCCCCGTTTTGATTTTAAATTGGTTTAATTGAATAGTTATGTGTAATATTTATCTATATATATAATATATAATATATTATAATAAACATGTAAATATAATACTTATATATACTCAATGAAATGCATGCATGGATTATCTATATAATATATAAGCATATAATATCCTATATAATATATCATATCAATATATATATAATATAATAGATGATTTATTAATAAATTGCTTATTTATAGGTATGAAGAAGGTGGACTTGGAAGCCCAAAAAGAATTCAAGCCCATGAAGAATGGAGAATTCAAGCCCAAAAAGAATTGAAGCCCATGAAGAAAAAAGAATTCAAGTCCATGGAGAATTAAAGTCTATGAAAAAATTAAAGTTCATGAAGAATTAAGACCCAACTTGAGCATCCCATGAAAGATATCATTTGAAGAAGGCCCAAGGATTATTTTTAATCTTAATGAAGATTAAAAATCAATTTATAGAAATCTATTTTTATTTTTTATGTGAGTGCTTTATTAGATATGTCTTTTAGCTAAAATCCATTTAACTATTAGTTGTGTATTATAGCTAAAATCCATTTAACTATTAGTTGTGTATTATAGCTAAAATCCATTTAACTTTATGAGTGCTTTATTAGGAATGTATTTTAGCTAAAATTCATTTAACTTTAATTATGTATTATAGCTAAAATTTATTTAACTTTAAGTGTGTGAGTGCCCATTAGATATAATTATGTCTAGTTGAATAATTGAAATTGTGTGGTTTGTATTGCATCTTATGGCCTATAAATAGGTCACTTGATTGCATTTGTAAGGGGGATTATTATTCTTGAATCAAAGTTTAGTTGTTTTCTTATAATTCTCTCTTTGAGAATTGTTCTTGTTCTTTCTCATTTTCTTTATTATTTTCTCTTGTGATCTTACTTCATTTCTTTCTTCTTTTAAATTCTTATGTCATTTATTGTTACTTTATTAATCACCGCCTAAATGGCCGGTTAGTTTATGCCTTTAAATTTCTGCAATTTTAATTCTTGTCTTTTAAATATTCACCGCCTAAATGGCCGGTTAGTTTCTGCTATTTTAATTCTTGTCATTTAAATTCTGTTATTTAAATTACGCAATTTAAATTCTTGTTAATTAATTTACAAATAAATATGAGTAGCTAAACCCAATCTTAGGTTAAGGCAAGGACAGTGTCAACGCCAATGATTCCCAAAGAAAGCTACGCTTTAAAAGAGTAACATTAATTTAAATTTTACTATGAGTGTGTATTTTTAAATTAAGAAATCACTAGGTTTGAATTGAAGTATAAGCCTAACTTAGAGCTTTCATGCCATGTATGAAAGTTACTAGAACTGGAAATGCTATCATACCCAAACCCGGATGATTAATTTAGTTGTTTTGTGTATTAATTGTAATTAGATTTATGGTAGTTGCTTAAACTAGAATCTCACATATCATGTATGGGGATTGCTTAAATTAGAACTATCATCATCTCTAATTGCATTTAATAACAAACCCTCATATCTGAAATTAAATTAATGTTACTAACCTTGTCTATTAAAATTTGGGAATCAACGGGTTGGCACTGAAATTGTTTTAACCCAAATACTATCCAATTTCATATTCTTACATTCAGTAATTATTTCAATTTCTGCTTTGTTTTATTTCCTCGTATATGTTGTCTAAAAAACCATAAAAAAACCTCATTGCCAATTTGTCCAAGTGTGTGTGTTTATGTGTGACATTCTTTTTAATTTGCCATAAATAAATCTCTCAGTGGACGACCTGGACTCATCCAGAAAATATAAATTTAAATTTGGACTACAACTGCACTCGTACACTAACGAGTATAAACCTCTCACCAATATAAAAAAAATATATAAAATTTTTATTGTGTTTTGTTTTGTGTTTTAATTACAGGGTGAGAGTGCAGCCACTCTCTGCCGCTCCCTTACTATCATGTCGTTTGACACACTCAACTTACTACCATGGATTTGCAGAGGCGTGAGATTTGCGCAAATCGCGAATGCGAAAGCACGGCTAATTTACAAGGCATGGGGATGGATTTGCAAGGCGCCTCTACGTACATACATATATATATTTATATATCATATATTACTTTAGTATATATATAAAATTATGCATTAAATCTCAATTTTTCTCATAATATCACTTGGGTCATTTTCTTATTTCAACTATGCCCTTAAACCTCAAATTAATTTGCATTACAATACTGAAAATCCACAATTAATAATCCAAATCTTAGCTGAGAATAATGATTTTGCCCCAATGTACTCACCGGGCTATCGTTTAATCTCGAAACCACTGAAGGGTTGCTCATTACGCAAAATCGGAGCCCCCCTAGCGTTCCGTTGATTTTTCAAGAGTCTCCTACAACGATTCGATTTTACAGCCTAAATGGCAGCTATATTTTAGCTGTACTGAAAAATGTTCCCGATCTGATTTCTTTCGATACCATAAATCTTATCTCGGAACGTTCATCGAAACCATATTATTTTCCTTAGACAACTTCACTTCGAGGCATTTCCTGCAGTTGATTCGGTACTTATAACTGTTATTAAGCTAATTTTTCTAGTATTCTAAACTCATTGAAATTACGTGACAACCTCATACGAACATGGGGTATTACACTCTCGCTCGCGGCTTGCCCTCACATCTCACTTACTGCCTCACCCTAGCCCTAGCCCTCGTCTCTCGGTTGCTCACGGCTCGCCCTTGCTGGCTGCCTCACCCTCGCTCGCCTCTCAGTTATTTTTTATTTTTTGGATATTTGCTTTACTCTTTATTTTTAAAATTTGTTTGCTGCTCATATATGTTAAATTTGGTAAATTTGTAGTGTTTTCAATATTAGTTTATTTTTTTTCTATTTAATTCTTTTATGTTCTTTTCTTTCTTTTTTGCATTGTTTTGTTTGTTTAATTCACTGGAGCCTATGAGTCTTGTCTTATGCCTGTTTGAAGGTAAAAGGAAATCTAAATCAGATGGAAGTGACTCCAACGATGAAAATCTGTCCAAAAAAGATCTTTTCCTACAACAAGTGTTGGATCAAATTACTAATTCATTTGGAAAGGGATCTATCATGTGGTTGGGTCGGTCTGTCTCTCATAAACAAGTTCCAGTGGTGTCTATAGGATCATTTGCTTTGGATATAGTTCCTGTGAAATATTTTATGATTTTCAATTATAGATTAAGTTTTGTTGGAGAATTTTCTATTTATTTTCTATTTTTGAGAAATGTATGTTATACACAGTCACAGATAGCTTTCATCTAACATTTTCTTCGTTAATATTTCCATCAAACACTCATAGTATGTTTTTTATTAAGATAATATGCTCTCAGCTTCTGCAAATGCAAATGATCACACTTAGGTACCATAATAATTAATGTTTCTTTTTTACTTAAGTTTGAATCTAAGCTCCTTGGCTATTTTTATCTTTATTTATATTATTAAATTGTGTTACTATGGAAGGCATTTTAAATTTATAGTGCTATGTCTCGACTATTTAGGTTAAGGACAATTGCTTACTCTCAACTTGTTGAATTCTATACATATACTTGCTTAAACTGCTATCTGCATACTTATCCCCATACATCATGTGCCTGCATGTGTATGTTCATGAATTGTAAGCCTGTGATCTGAAAAATATATTTCTTATGGGCTTTAGGTTAACAACTTAGTATTGATCATACCAAGTTAGGTATGGATTAAGTAATCAAGTTAGTATTGGTCATACCAAGTTTGTATAATAGTTGAGTCATGCCATGCGTGTGCCAAAAGTTGTAACTTTTTTGAATTATTAATATATATGTAAAGAATACTAATAGAAAATGTTTGTTTCTTTTAGGTTGGTAGATATATATGTATATATATATATATGTACATGAATACTGATAGTGTTTTCATTCTATATTCTTGTGCTCTGTAATTTAATCTATCTCTAATATTATCAATTTTTGTTGTATCTAGTATGATAGATAGGAATTGGATGCAATTGGATGATAGATTTTCTGACCAGTATGTTAATGGAGTCGATAATTATTTGTGATACCAACATTGTTCGAGGTATGTATTATGTGAGTGATAAGATTTAATCACTCCTCCCAAGTGGTGGGTGATCACCCATTATTTTTTTATTATTAATACTCAGTACTATATGTATCCTGTGAGTGATAGGATTTAATCACTCCCTCCGAGTGGTGGGTGATCACCCATTTTTTTAAATTTTTAATGCTTAATACTATATGTATCCTATGAGTGATAAGATTTAATATGTAACGACTCTTCTAGTGAGTCTTGAATGTTAATTATATTTTTATATAGTGTGTTGTATGTGGGCTTGTTAGATGCCAAAAGTAAGTTATGGGTGAATAAGAGGGTATGTCTTTAATAAACAACTCATGCTCCATTTTTTTCTAAAATATTTTTTACAAAGGCTATTATATATGTTGCGGAAAATCTCTACAAGACAGTAGGGTTAGTGCAATAACATCGAACCAGATCTAATCAAATGTAAAGAACAATACACAAAGTATCGATAATAGCAACAAGAAGATGAACACGAAGTACAAACTCCCTGTTTAAAATCGATTCAAGGCTCAGATCTGTGAGTCCGTTCACCACTTTGGTAACGCCAACGAATAGGAACCACAAACCACAATGAAACCCTCAAACCAGCCCTCAAACCGAAAAACCAGAAAGCCCCAACACCTCTCGGCCGAACAAACGAAACCCTCTCTCACCCAATCGATCAAAGCCATACACAGTAGGTTACCATAGAAGGTAGATCGGTCACAAAGACAGAGAGTAGAAAGCACAAAGCAAAGAGAAAAGCTTACCAGAGAATGGATGATCGAAAACCCCTAAATAGGGAATGCGACACCAGCAAATCGGCCAAGATCAACAAAGACAGACGCTGTCTCTCAACATGGAAAGAAGCATCGGACCAACATGGAAATAGAGCCATCGAAGATCAGCCGCAAAAGGAAACCACAAAGGAAGCAATCGGCCAAGCAAGGAAACGAGAGAAAGAGAGGGGCTAGGGTTCGGCCGAGATAGAGAGAGAGAAACACCAAGGAAATGGGCCACACACGGGCCTTTTATATGTGGGCTTAGGGCTTGGGCTTTTGGGCTCAGAACAGTGGGCTTCCCTCCCACTTGAGCAAATAGGCTAAGGCCCATTTCTCCTCTAAAGTGGGAATAGGGCTTGAGGCCTGGCTTCTAAAATGGGCTGCCTAAAAGTGGTGACGGACTTGGGTTCTTCAATCCCGGGCCGAAGCCTATGAAGATAAAAACCCACCCGAAAAATCGTCACAGCCTTGGGCCTTATTAGGAAACACAAAACCAACAATCTCCACCTTGATTCCTAATGAGGCCAGCACACACAGGCAACATGCAACAAATGCATAACATGACAACAAATGCACAATTTAAGCAACACATGCATGTATTAGCAACAAATGTCTAATCATGCAACAAATGTCTACTCATCCACATAGGAAATAAACATGCACCAAAAACATAAACATGCAACAAATGCATACGATAGGCAACATATGTTTAGATAAGCAACAAATGCTTAAACATGCAACAAATGCATATTATTCACATAGGAAATGCAACAAATGCATATTATAGGAAAAAACATTTTATCCACATAGGAAATGCAAACAAATGCATATTATCCACATAGGAAAAAAACATTTTATCCACATAGGAAATGCAACAAATGCATATTATCCACATAGGAAAAAGCATTTTATACACATAGGAAATGCAACAAATGCATGTCATGATTTTAAGGCCTTCTCTCATCCTTCCACTTAGGCTAGGATCTCACTTATCCTATCACTTAGGTTCGGATTTCTCACTCATCCTACCACTTAGGCTAGGATCTACCTCATCCTACTACTTAGGATAGGAAACTCCACCTTGCTCAAGGTGGTGGCAATAAGGATGCGCAATCCTCCCTAGAATGGAACAACGGACACATAGTCCTCGCCCACTAATTTTGTACTAGAATCTAGAAGCATGTATACCTCACTAACCTCACTAGGGTCATAGGGGGTCACTGCATTGGCTTCTTCCTTTTGTTTGTCTTTCTTGGCATAACAATCCTTAATGAAATGTCCGGTTTTTCCACAACCATAACACTTCTTACCCTTCCCTTGATTTTTAGATTTTGACCTACTCTTCCCTTTGTTGCAACCTTCCTCTTGATTCTTAGATCTACCCCTCATCATGTGGACCTCACCATATTTTCTCTCACTCCTTAATTCCAATTCCTTACTTCTAAGAGAATCTATGACAATTTCAGGTGTTAGGGTATCCCTACCATACTTAATGGCATTTTTTACCTCCTTAAAGGCATCAGGAATGGCATTCAAAAGAATTATAGCCTTATATTCCTCAGACACTTTTTCACCACAATTCGTGATATCTTGAACCAACTTGTTAAAGACATCTAAGTTGTCATCTAGGTCCCTAGAGGGGTCAATCTTAAAACTAAAGAAACTTTCAAGCAAATAAAGCTTATTAGGAGTGGATTTCTTAACATATAAGTTTTCCAATTTTTCCCAAAGTTCTTTAGTTGTGTCAAGTTTTCCGACTTTCCTTAACACTGAATCAGATAGATGCAAGATTATAGAAGTATAGGCAAGTTCATCTATTTCTAATTTTCGTTCAGCTGTTGTGTTTTCAGGATATTTGCCATCTATGGCTTTTGATACTTTTTATTGAACTAAAATCCCTTTCATTTTCTGTTGCCAAATAGAAAAATCACCCTTCCCATTGAACATCCCTATTTCAAAATGTGTAACCATGTTCTCAAAGAATATGCTCAACACACAAATAAGTAATGCAACCTATAAAACACTAAGTTTTTCTAAACAATGGGTATGCACAAAACAAATTCAATCAAGGGCAGATTTTTAACAAGGGATAATGCTAATTTACTAGGCACAGATTTAAAGCACTAAGCAGTTAAATTAACCACAAGTAAATCACACATAAAAATATCAAAACAAAACACTGGATACCCACTAAGAGTGTTAGAAAATTGATAAGCAACCTAAGGAGACTTTAAAGAAAAACACAAAGTTTTAATTTTAAGAAAAAAAACTTAGGCAGCAGATTCACAAAGAATCAAAAGACCAATTAGAAACAGATTTTTTTTCAAGCACTTAGCAATTTCAGTAATCACACAGATTAACACAAGTAATCACAATTCTAGCAACAAGCAATGGTTACCACCACAGGATAACCCCCAAACCTAATGGCCACCCCCACACGATGACCTGCTAGATGCTGAAAAGAAAATTACAGAGTTTAAAACCACAGATGTTACCAGTGCAGATCTCAGGATTGAGATCTGTGAGTGATGCAGGATCAGATCAAGAACAGAAGAAGGGCACCCCGACCCCCACACACTGCCTCACACGCTGCCGCCTGCAAGCTCACCCGCCACTGGCCGGCAGGCGAGTGAGCAACCACGTGCTGCTCGGGGAGATGACCCACGACTTGCTGGATCCAGATCTGGGGTCCTTTCGACCCAACTCACAACCTGCAAAGAATAATCGAACCGAGATCAGATCTGATATGGAACGAACTCACCTTGAAATCAGATCTGAAAACAATGGGGTTTTTCAGATCTAATTCGAACAAGCACTACCCAGGAGCCACACAAGGCTCTGATACCATTTGTTGCGGAAAATCTCTACAAGATAGTAGGGTTAGTGCAATAACATCGAACCAGATCTAATCAAATGTAAAGAACAATACACAAAGTATCGATAATAGCAACAAGAAGATGAACACGAAGTACAAACTCCCTGTTTAAAATCGATTCAAGGCTCAGATCTGTGAGTCCGTTCACCACTTTGGTAACGCCAACGAATAGGAACCACAAGCCACAATGAAACCCTCAAACCAGCCCTCAAACCGAAAAACCAGAAAGCCCCAACACCTCTCGGCCAAACAAACGAAGCCCTCTCTCACCCAATCGATCAAAGCCACACACAGTAGGTTACCATAGAAGGTAGATCGGTCACAAAGACAGAGAGTAGAAAGCACAAAGCAAAGAGAAAAGCTTACCAGAGAATGGATGATCGAAAACCCTTAAATAGGGAATGCGACACCAGCAAATCGGCCAAGATCAACAAAGACAGACGCTGTCTCTCAACATGGAAAGAAGCATCGGACCAACATGGAAATAGAGCCATCGAAGATCAGCCGCAAAAGGAAACCACAAAGGAAGCAATCGACCAAGCAAGGAAACGAGAGAAAGAGAGGGGCTAGGGTTCGGCCGAGATAGAGAGAGAGAAACACCAAGGAAATGGGCCACACACGGGCCTTTTATATGTGGGCTTAGGGCTTGGGCTTTTGGGCTCAGAACAGTGGGCTTCCCTCCCACTTGAGCAAATGGGCTAAGGCCCATTTCTCCTCTAAAGTGGGAATAGGGCTTGAGGCCTGGCTTCTAAAATGGGCTGCCTAAAAGTGGTGACGGACTTGGGTTCTTCAATCCCGGGCTGAAGCCTATGAAGATAAAAACCCACCCGAAAAATCGTCACAGCCTTGGGCCTTATTAGGAAACACAAAGCCAACAATATAGATGCTAGGGAAGCTAACATATGAGCAGATTTTGAGTCTTCGTAGAGATAAAATTAATGTATCAATCATGATTCATACATATATTTATATATATCTATTAAAACCTAAAAAACCTTTAAAACTTTAATAAAGGATCTGATTTAGTGATTTCTAATGCTGTAAAAAAAAAAAGAGAGAATTTTGAAATATAGGATTTGATTCCTTCCAATATAGATTCATGGATTGTTGGAAGGAGATTTTATGTTTGAAAGTTGTTGCATGAAGAGAAAGTGGCTTTTTGATTTGTGAGATTAGCCATGAATGCAAAAAATGATATACTTGCCATCTTCCAAATATTTTATGTTGGGTCATAGGATTAATGATCTTACAGAAGATATGATCATGGATAAAGATAATTCACAAATTAGAATTCATATAGGTGGCCCCATTCCATAGAACTAAGGCTTTGTGTTTTTGTTAATCTACATCTCAATCTACTCTATATTTAAGGGTTTCTATGTTTTGTTACATTTTAGTGATTGTATGTTATGTAGTTTGTAATGGAGACGTTTTGAGTTTTGTTAATTCTATTTCTAACATTTTATAAAGAAAACATGAACATTTCTTTGACTCTAATTTCATATTTTTTTTTTTTTTATAGGTCAATGAGACAACAAGACTCTAAAGAAAGCAACTGCTATCTTGGAGTACATGAACAATTTTATGATTATATATAGTGTTTTGTTGTACATTAGTTTTGAATAGTATATACAATTGTCAAAGTGTTATTTTTAGTTGAACATATTTTTTGGTGTAATTTGTTAGCAATTAACACTTACATATATACTACTTTTGGTGTGTAAATGCTAATGGATAATGATTACTTTGGTATTATTTGAATGACATGTTTAATTTTATGAGTTTTATTCTAATTTGATATGGATAATGATAATAGGTTTGGTAGTTTATATCAAAACATGATGTTTTTGTCATTGATGATTAGCAATTGTTTTCATACTATTAAAAAAAATAAAAAAATATTTTTTTAATGATAGGAATCATACCGTCGCTAATTGTTCACATTATTAACGAGAGAAAATATTGTCGTTATTCGTTTGTATTTTGATAACTAAAAATTTATTTTTAACGACAAAAGTCATACGATCGCTAATTATTTAGATAATTAACGACGGAAAATATTGTCGTTATTGGCTTATAATTTAGTAGTTAATAATTATTTTAAATGACAGGAATTATACGGTTGCTAATACAATTAACGACGGGTTTATTATTCCCGTCGGTAAAGACTTATATTCTCGGAGGCAATAATGACAACCGATGACATAAAAATTTCCGTCGTTACAATTTTTTAACGACCGAAAATCAACTTTCAACGACTGATTTTCCCGTCGTTAAAACTCGTTTTTCTTGTAGTGATCTCTTTTGCATGAATGGAGGAATAGTGAAGATTTTGATATTTGTTGGATGACTTAGAGGATGCAAGAAAAGTATTAACAAATATTGGGGATATACTGAGAAAATGAGCATGCTCATTTACATTGCAACTATTCTTAACCCTGAAAGGAATTTTGATATTTTAAATATCAGTCTTTCTAGAATATATGAACAAGAAAGAGTATTGAAAGTTTTTAATCGAGTAAGAGAACCCCTCTATAGTCTATTTAATGACCATAAAAAATGTATTCTCCTCAAAATGAACAGAGTGATAGGAGTAATATAATGAAGTGTCAACTAGTACTTCTACTTTATCTCTTAGAAAGACTATTAGTTTTGAAAATAGTCTTGTGAAGGATTATTAGAGGGCAAGAGGCGGCTCTGGTGGAAATGCATTCAGCAAAAATGAATTGGATAAGTATCTAAATAAACAATTAGAAGATAGAGGTGAAAGATTTGACACATTGTTGTCGTGAAACATCAACACAGTCCTCGGTTTCCTAACATCTTATATTAGTAGCTCGTGATGTGTTGGTTAGACTTATATCTACAATTGTTTTTGATTTGGTATTCAGCACTGGACGGTGTATACTTGATCAGTTTAGGAGTTCTTTAACTCCTAAGATATCGTAAAATAATATTGTCTGTTTAATTTATAAAGCTTTTATAATGTGATATTTTCTTGTCTAGTCATGTTTATTGTTCAAATAGATATATAATGTAAGCTATGTGTGCACACAATATTGGTTTGGAAACACATCATCCAAAGTTAATGCAAAGGAAGAACTCGGGGATTTTGAGAAACTTTACCAAAGCATTATTTTCAACTTGTTAATTATTTATTGGTAAAACATTAAATATTTTTTAATTATATTTGCTTTAAAATATTTAGATTTAACAAAAATATAATTGGATGATGGCATTATTGATGTTTGAGGAAGAAGTGCTTCACATTCAAATACTTGCATGAATGTGTAAGTTCATAAATTTTTTTAATTATTATTTTTTATATTTTGTTATCAACTTAACATGTGATAAATTCCTTTGTAGCCTATATATGAACTTGAATGTGATATTATAAGGTGCAACTTACAACTTATAAGGGAAGGAATGTGGGGAGGGGGAGACGGAGAATTGAGAATTTGAGATGGTTTAAACTTGATTGTTTTGTCTATGTTTGGACTTATACGGACTTAATAGTTTTGTTTGGTGGATTGATGGATCATGAATGAATGTTGAATTGAAGTTGTGGATTGATGGATCATGAATGAATGTTGAATTGAAGTTGACATTGAAGTTGATAGAGTGATTGTGGCTTATGAATTTGTTTTGTTAAAGTTGCTCTTCAATGTTAGATTTGATTATAAGTTTGACTAGAAGTTAAGTTTGTTTGTTATATTTTGTTGTTATTTTTTTTTTTGAAATTTGATATTAAATTAAATGTCAAATCTGGTGATTGTTTATTTTATTTTATGGAGTCAGATGTTAATTTTAAAATATTGCATTATGTTGATTATTGATTCTTGTTTAGATTTTGTCTCTTAAAAAGTTTTTGTTGTGATGATATATATAAATTTGTATGCATTTTTAAAATTTTGTATTTAAAAACTAAAAACAAGAAATATATATAAATATATATATATATCAGACCAATTTGGACTAGTTCCAACAAAATAAACACCCCTACCAAGCGTATAGATATAATTTGAAAAATAATTAAATAAACATAGTGCATAGTAAATACATATATTGAAAACCCAAAATTTGCCCATGTCACCAACCAACCCAAATTGTGTTGGGCTTCTAGTTGGTGGAGTTGCAAGTGTTCGTGGTAGGTGGGCAATCTGCTTGTTCTTCTACGAATGGTATACTACATTTAGTGTGATCAGTGCACAATCAATGTTTTTACAATTAGATGCGTTTGGCAAATCATCTGGCTCATATGATTCAAAATATTGTTTTGATACGTCTTTCTACTCTCCAGTTCCCCCAATCTCTACAGGGTTGGCCTTCATCCTCTTATGGTGCCTCCCCATAGATTGTCTTAGATAATTTGTTGGTTTTTAAGTCTCGTGCCTTTTGAGTCTCTATGTTTCCATGTTTTGTAGTGTTAGTTTTTTCCAAGTGCTTTTGTTTCTTGCTTGGGATTTGTCCTAACCTTATTTGTGTATAGTTACTCCTTTTATGTATTATGAATTTCTCACATACAAAAAAATAAAAAAAATATCAAAAAAATAAAATAAAATAATAAAAATTAACAAGTTACTAAAATAAAATTTCAATTTCGAATAAGTAATCAAATGTTAATCTTTTAGGTAACGTTTGCTAACTAAAATATGGGGTGAAAAATGTCATATATGAGAAGTATTTTCGATATTTGTCATTTCCAACGCATTTGTTAAACTTATCTGATTTTTCTCGAAAAAATATTCATGTGACTTCTTATCTTACTTTTTACAAATAAATTTATTTAATATTTTATAGATAAGTCTAAATTACCTATATACCTCTTGTAAGATAATTAATGTCATTTAATTTATTTTTAAAATTTAAATTTATTAAATTTTATTTTTATAATAAGATTAGTTTTAAAAGAACTTATTTATTTAAGTTTTTATAACTAATGTCATTTAATATACTTTTAAATTGCCATATGTTTTGATAATTTTTAAAATTTAAATAAAATTATTCTTTTCACCGATTTTTAAAATTTAAATTTCTCTCCCTGTATATTTTATATCTAATACAAATTCTTTCCACCAAAATTGTAAATTATTTTATTTAATTTTATATTTATTATCTATTATAAAAATATATTTTTAGCAATTTTTAATTATATATGTGGAATTATTGTAATTCCATCAATAATTATTTCTACTTGTTGAGTCCTTTTTGAGTTTATTTTTTAATATGGATTTAGAAAATAAAACACTATTTTTATTTTTTGACAATTCACATTAATCATAAAACACTATTTTAATCATAAATTTATTGTTAATATTAACATACAGTTTTAAATGAATTTGGTAATAAGGATATTTTGATAAAAAAAAAAAACTCTTATTTTAGTGCTTATTATATATATTTAATAAACATATGAAAAAAATACAATTCTCAATAGATTTCAAAAATTTTAGGGTCATGTATAACTTACCCACGTGTACTTTGGATTGCATAAAAAAAACTCCATTACACTTTCTAAATATTGCAATCAACTATTATCCGTTATTATTATACAAAATTTTGTACAATCTTTTAGTTGACCAATATAAAATTTTGTAAGTAGAATTCTGAATTTTGTATATAGATTGCTGTAAATAATTCTATATAATAATAATAATGGATGGTGACTGATTAAAACATTTAAAAAGTGTAATATGGTCCTTTGGTACAATAAAAGGTAAAAGGGATAAATTGCACATGACTTAAAGTATAAATTTTTTTTATATAATTTATTCAAAATTTAATAAATAATTTGATATAAATTTTAAAATATTTTATAATTTTATCTTGATAGTTCAATATCTTAATTTAAAAAATATTTCAATTTTACCTTAATTCTCTATTTTCTTACTTATTTTAAACCCATACCTACATTTTAAATGTTACCTTAGTAAATAAACCCATGCCTAATTCCCTACATTTTTTGGGTATAATTTAGCGGTCAAATCACTGAAATAGTTTAAATTCATGAACATTCCCACCTGCTAAGCTGATAAAATTGAGTGCAGTCATTTCATGATTGATCTATCTCTTTCTCCTTGCCGCCGCCTAGCCATGGATGTATCTGCTCTCATCTTCATCCTTCACCACCCACGCTCCCATCCATCCGTAAACCATAATTGTCTGCCTCACCTTCAATGAATGATCACAAATAATCCAAGCATCCAAATCTCCTATAAGCATCAGCGTATCCCTCTTATACCACACAACCCAAAGCAATAATACTCATATTCTTAATTACATAAAAAAAATTATAAATTAAATATTTAGTCTTTGTATAGGGCGAGAATCGAAATCGCAATCCATCAAATTAACACTAATATATTACTCATCTAATCATTCAACCAACTTCCGGAGAAATTGTTATAATGTTGGTCTGCAGACAAAATCAGACCTATGATATGCTATTCTATCCCCTTCTTTCTTTGACTATCCTTCCAATTAAATTAATACTACTTATCAAATTAATACACAATGATATATATATTACTAAAGTTAGAAAACTTAATATTTTTTTTAAATTCATTCTATAATTAAGAAAAAAAATGTTTTTTTTTAAAATGAAGAAATGAGTTTTTTTCAGACAGAATACTTCCATCTCTGCCTCACTGAAAGTATTATTTCTGAAAAAAAAACTTATCTCTTTATCTTAAAGAAATACTTTTTTTTATTAATTATAGAATAAATTTTAAAAGAACATTGAGTTTTTTAGCATTATTAATATAGATAATTATGTATTAATTTGGTGAGATGTTTGATTTGATTATTGGGATAGCTAATCATTGTTTGATGAGATGACTTAATTTGATTGGAGAGACAACCAAGAATATAGGAGATGGAACAGCAGATCTCAACTCTATATCATCCCCCTTCTTTTAATTGACTAGGCCGACTCCACTTCTCTACAAAAGATTCACTCGTTGAAATTGCATTTCCCTAAAACACATCATACGTATCAAACGTGCCAACCCCTTTTGATATAAAGTTTAATATAATTAAATTAAATTATTATTGTTGTTGCCAAAATACAACTATCTATTTTTAATTACAGATAGACGCAAAAGTCTTGAGAGTCGTGTCTTTGCTGATGAGAATCTTGACAAGCAATTGGATCTGCTAAAGGTCCAGATCTGATAATCTGATAGAGCTGATGATCTGGTGGGCTGATGATCAAGTGACCAAAAATGATCAGGTGGCCTAAAATGATCAGGTGGCGTAAAATGACCGAGTGGCCTAAAATGATCTAGTGGCTCTGATGACGGGTGACATTGGTGACGAGTGGCCTTGATGACGAGTGGCCCTGATGACGAGTGACCCTGGTGACGAGTGGCCTACAAAACGAGAGCACCGTTAGGATGAGGGCGGGGGTCCCCGCACAAACCCTCCGATGCTTGAGTCAGATCTCGAGAGAAAATGAGAAAAGCGTGCTTCAATTACTCAAAGTTGCGTACATTGACATGAATGTGGGGTCTCATATTTATAGTGGAGGAGAAAGAGAGACCTCGCGGTATTTTCGGTGAGATTTTCGTGGCCCATTCCGGGAATTTCGGGGCCCATTTAACTGGCGAGACGGGGGTATTCGTCTAGATCATCAATTCCGAAGGGTCACTCTGCATGGTCGAGTGACCTCCACTCGGTTAGACCGAGTTTGGGGGACGGGCCACTTGGTATGACCGAGTGACCCCCCACTCAGCATTGCCGAGTAGACCCCCACTCGATTGGGCCAAGGGGGGAAACCACTCGGCAATGTCGAGTGGGGGGAGCTTAGCCACTCGGCACAACCAAGTGGTCTTAGCCACTCGGTTGTGCCGAGCGGTCTTGGCCGCTCGGCATAGCCGAGTGGGTCTTCCTTGGCCCTTGACTTTGATTTATCTTCTATTGGGCCCCACACTCGATCATATATCCATTTCACCCAGGTACATCAATTATAAATGACATAGGCCATCCATTTTTATTCTCTTTCTCTCCCCTCCATTTAATTAATGTCACAGTTTCATTTTTATATAAAATATATATTAATTATTGGGAGTTTAAACTACATTGAATGTTACATTAAGGGTTTTTTTTTAATAGAAAGCATAGAAAGTTTTATTCAACACCACCATTTTCAAAGAGCTAGAGATTGAAATAAATCGTATTGTATTGTGTCCCAAAATATATTGCACCAACCTCCTGTTATTATATTATTACTAAAACCAAATCAGGCACATGTTATACAAAAATTAAGAGAAAATATGACAAATGAATAATTTATTAATAATAATTTTGAATGCCCACAAAACTGTCTCAATATAATTTTCACACAACAAAAAAATAGAAACCATATCAAATCTTATGTTTCAAATAATTAGTCGCACATCTTGAACACCATGATTATTAAACTGTAGCACACAGTGAAGATGTACAAACTATTGTTGTAGTCCCTTAATAAGTAAATTAAAACAATAATTCTAACTATATTAGTCCCATAAAAATAATTCAAACTTACAAATTTCAAATCTACCGAATATATAATATCTTAGGGACGATAGCGACCAAATATTTTTGTTATTTTCCTCCCACTTGCGCCACCCAAACTGCGAATTTTGTGAGGTGCACGGTAGTATGGTTTGTCTTGTGGTAGCAGCTGGATGGATAAGGCTTCGTTTGGCTATGCGTCCAGGATGGCAACTTTTAAGTTGTGTAATTTTTAAGTGGTATAAAATTTTTAAGTTTGATAGGATTTAAGCTGATAATGTGTTTGATTTGAAAGAATTGATAAGTTATTAAAAATTAATAAAAAATTAAAAATAAATATGTTATTAAATAATATAAAAAATACATAAAATATTAATGTTTAATAAAAATAAATTATAAATTAATATCTAATTGATAAAATTTTACTGTTGATAAATTATATATAATTATTAAAAAATATATTAATATAATATTTTATTAAAATCAATATATATTATGTGTTTATATGTTATATACAAACTTAATATATATTATTATTATGTATTATATATATACATATTTATAGAGTGAAGAAGATGGCAGGAAGAGATGGGCGACAATGCAAGAGAGGACGACGATGTCGAGAGAAGATGAAGTAGGCAGCAAGAGACGTGATAGCATTGGGCAACTTGAAGTGGTGGATCAGGAAGATGAGGCACCGATGACGCTACCGAGAGAAGACCCACCAACAAGAGTTGGCTTAAGACAATCGAGCTAGGCGACAGTGATGGCAGTAATAAAGGAGGGGCAACGACTGTTACATTAGATGCAAAGGGAAGATGGGAGAAGAGATAACAAGGACAAAGGTGTAAATAAATATTAGAGAAAAAAATAGTAAATGGCTCGGTCAAGGCAATAAATTGGTGATAGCGTTTTTGCAAAAGTTAAAGGACATAAGTTTTTTTCAAATGCTATTGTATTAACGTTTAAGTTACATAATTTTTAAGCTATTTAATATTGCCAAACACAAAAAATGATAAATAGCTTATAATTAAGCTATCTAAGTAACTTAGAAGCGGTAAAACTGCATAGCCAACTAAGGCTAAGCCTTCAGTCCGTGAATTAGTTACGTGTTAATCTGATTTTCTCCATTTCTTATAAAGGGAGAGTCAGTACACGTCTGTAGAGGTTTCTTTCCGGTGCGGCTCTCGCATACGTCATCAAAATACACACTCCTTTGCTTCCTCTAACAATGGCCAGCCCCGCTAGCTCTCTCCCTCTCTATCAAAGATTCACCCGTAGAAACTACATTTCTCGAACCATTGAACTTGTCATCCTATTCCTCCTACTCTCTCTCCTGCTCCATCGCCTCCTCTCTCCCAGAATCCATGGATTCGCCTGGCTCCTGGCCTTTCTCTGCGAGTCTTGGTTCACTTTCGTGTGGGTTCTCGTTGTCAGCACCAAGTGGAACCAAGTGGAGTTCAAAACTTACCCTCACCGCCTCTTGCAAAGGTATACGTGCACCTGCCCGGCCAATTCTTGAGTTCGAGTTCATACCAAAGTGAGGAATCTTATCCACAGAAGACTTTTCTCTAACTGTGTGTTTCGTTGTGGTTTTGGATGGTAGATTGGATAGGAAAGTGCAGCTCCTTCCGGTGGACATGTTTGTGACAACGGCTGATCCAGTCTTGGAGCCGCCAATCCTCACTGTGAACACCGTGCTCTCCTTGTTGGCCGTCGACTACCCGCCCGATAAGCTGGCCTGCTACGTCTCCGACGACGGCGGCTCTCCTCTCACCTTCTACTCCCTGGTTGAAGCCGCAAAGTTTGCCAGGCTCTGGGTTCCTTTCTGCAAGAAGTACGGCATCCAGCTCCGGGCTCCCTTCCGGTACTTTTCTGGTCAGTCCTTGTCTTCTCAGGATGCTTCGCCGGAGTTCCAGCAAGAGAGAAAGAAGATCCAGGTGGGTTAATTAATTTATATCAGTTTATTATGATGTCATTTTAAGCATCATAATAATCAAACTAAAGCCTCTCTCTCTCTCTCTGTTGTCTTAATTTGCAGTACGAGTATGAACATCTTTGCCGGATAATTGAAGATGCATCCAGAAGGCCTCTTCCTTGTGAGCTCGTTGGCGAGTTTAAGGATTTCTCAAACATACAACGTGGGAATCACCCTGCCATAGTTAAGGTACTTTAGTAATTAATTACCAGTCTGTTAGTTTGGTTTGTTAGGAGACCTTTTGTTTTGCAAAAATCAAAGAAAGATTATATTTGTATGCAGCCTCTCTTATGTTATGAAGATGTTATTTTCACAACTCGAAGCAGTAGCCTTGTTATTGCAATTTACCAAATATCAATTTTCCATATTGCTACTTGCCAAGGCCCGCCCATATATCAGCTCAACTTGTGTGTAAAATAATAATAATAATAATTAACAGTAAATTTGTGCAATTACTTGAATCACCTTTTTTTTTTTAATCAATTAGGTTATATGGGAGAATAAGGGTTCAGATGATGAATCAGTGCCACATCTTATCTATATATCCAGAGAGAAACGCACCAATCACCCACATAATTTCAAAGCTGGCGCCATGAATGTGCTTGTAAGAATTTTGATTTGATTTTTTGTCATATAGAATTGTTTTATTCAAAAATAATAATAATAATTTATAAGAACGTTCTTTTTATTTTATTACTTAATTATTGATCTAATTTCATCGTTTGTACTGTGACATTAACAGACAAGAGTTTCAGGAGTAATGACAAATGCTCCAATTATGTTAAATCTAGATTGTGACGCGTATGTAAACAATTCCAAAATTATTCTTCATGCAATGTGTTTGTTGATGGGCATCAAGAATGAAAAAGATTGTGGATTTGTTCAATCTCCACAATACTTCTATGGTGGATTGAAGGACGACCCATTTGGAAACCGATTTGAGGTTTTCTTTCAGGTATGTATTTTTTTTTTCAAATATATATATGAAAGCAATTTTTTATACTAAATTACACTTTGACATCTCTAAAATTTTGTTAAATTATAATATGTGCTATCCACACTTTAAAAATCACGTGACTTCCCTATTTATTATATAGATGTTAATAGGGTTGCAATCGAGCCGAGTCGAGCTTCGGTGAGCTCAGGCTTAGCTCGATGAGTAATTGTATGGGCTCGAGCTCGAGCTCGGCTCAAGTCTTAAAGCCCAACTCAAGCTCGGCCCAAGTTCAGCATATCAAAAAGCTCTACAAGGGGCTTGGAGTTAAAAACGACGAATGGGCCGATGTTGGAGGTGTCTAGTAGTTGGAGGAGGTGGCGAATCAATAAGAGGTTGCATGCCAGTTGGTAAAAGAAGATGGACAATAGCCTGTCGGTTGCCGCAACCAGTGAAGAAAAAGAGAAGTTGCCGCCGTCGGTGGTCCCTAGGCCAAAAGGAGAAGAAGAATATTGTTCTGCTGCTATGCTACACTTGTTGGAGAAAGAAGAAGAAGAGGAACAGGTGGGTGATGAAGGGAAAGTGTGAGAAGAGGGAAAAAGAAATGGTTTCTTGGAAACCCAAGCCATTAAGTCAATCACCTGCATGTACATATGATATATATTATATAAAGATATAATAATTATATTTATATGTAGTTATGTTAAATAATATATTTATAAACTATTTATAAATGAGCATGTTTTCACAAGTTAATCACGAACTTCTAATCGTGATTAAATCGAGTTAACTTGCGAGCTAACTAGTCAAGTTTTATAGAGTTCAAACTCAATTCGTTTATAAATCGAGATTCAAAGTTAAGTTTAAACTCGACTGGTCTAACTTAATATACGAACTCGAATGAGATTTTATCAAATCGAATACCGAGTCGAGCTCGAATGGCTCAACTCATTTGCAATTCTAGATGTTAAGAAATCCATATAAATACATAAATTATCTAAGGTATTTGTGTGTGATGTAAATCTAATGACATTGAACAATTTGGTACAACTGTTAAATGCTACAAGCGATTAATTATTCTAATATTTGAAATATGAGAGGTATTCATTATATTTATACAAAATCTTAAAAGTGAACCATATGTGTTATCTTTTTAAAAGTTTTAATTTGCTTCCATTGTTTTACAAACTAAAATGAATTAAAAATCCCTTCTCAAATTTATTTCCTAGAAATCATTTCCAACTAAGCCTAAAGTGCTTTCTTTGGGATGTGTTGCATCGTTAGTACTTGGGGCATGGAATTGTGGGGATTCAAGGACCCTTCTACCAAGGAACAAACTGCTTTCACAGGAGAAAAATTATTTATGGCTCGTCACCAAATGACAATCGAATCAATGGTGAGAAATCATCTACTTCAATATTATGTAATAGAAATAATATAACTTTTAACACCTACATTGCTTTTGTAATAATTTATTCATGCTCTTGTGGATAGCAAAGTTGAAGAACATTGAGGCATTGAAGAGCATTTATGGAAGCTCAATGGAGCTCACCACATCAGTTGCTGAGATACTGTCAGACTTGACGACTAGCACTTCACATGATGATTTGTTGGGTTCCATCGAGGCTGCTCACACTGTTGCTGGTTGTGGCTACGAGTGTGGTGCCAAATGGGGCAGTGAGGTGACGACTTCTTCTTTGCCTTACTGCTACCATTTTAACTCAATCACTGTTACATCATTTGATACTACTTTTTAGAGTAATTATATTAACATTATCTCTCTTAAACTGACATGAAGACGTTAAGTAATTGCTGTAAAGTGTATAAAAGATTTTAGAGATCTTCAGATGACATAAATGTAGGGTCCTATTATATTGGTCGTATTGGACAATTCTTATATTGCCCAACCCAGAATGTGCGGGGAGAAGAGGCTTGTCTCTCATTTTATTTGCGTTGGGCAACTAACGGAATCGCATAAATGTAATTGCACAAGATTGATAAAACTAGGAAGTGAATTGATAATATTAAATTTTTCAAAAAGAATCTAAAATTCAGACAAAAATATGATATTTGTGCCCTTTTAACAGGTCGGATGGATGTACGGGTCTACAGCAGAAGACATTCAAACTGGGACTTGCATCCACGGGAAGGGTTGGAAATCAGCCTACTGCACGCCTGACCCACCTGCCTTCTTGGGCTGTGCACCCACTGGTGGCCCTGCAACCATGGTCCAATATAAGAGGTGGGCCACTGGGCTACTTGAAATCCTGTTCGGGTCGAGAAGTCCACTCATCTTTACGCTGAGAGGGAGGCTCCAGTTTCGACAAGCCCTGGCTTACTTATACGTCCTTTTGTGGGGCCTACGATCCATTCCTGAGCTTTGTTACGCTGCCCTGCCGGCCTATTGTATCATCGCGGACACTCATTTCTTGCCCAAGGTACGTGTCTAAAGACTAAAAAATATATTATGATACTGCATTATTAGAGTGATTATGTGTTATTATGTACATAGAAATCTTGAATATATGATAGTAATCTACCTTTAGTTTTAAATTGATCAAAAATAACTTACTATCAAGCATTTAGAAACAGTAATCCATTTTAAAAGGCACTGAAAATATATATATATATATATATATATAATTCAACACTCATTAAATGGCGGTCTATACACGTGATAACTTATTTATTTATTTTCTTTAATAACCGTACATTTTTTTTGGGTACCCAGTTGATTAATGAGAGAAGGACCAACTGATGTGGAAGGATTTTGTCCCATTCCTCTTTTAGAGTCATCGCAGATCCGAGTCACTTTGGATCTAAAATAAATAATTTACTTTTACACGTACTCTAACATTATACTTATGTCCACGTCATATTTTTTATGATTTTATATTCCGTAATCTAACAATTGGAAAAAAAAAAATCAATTATGATATTGATGATAGTGTTTAAGAACAAATTACCACATCTCGGCTTCAATGTGAGCATTTGTAAAACAGAGGTGAGGCTAATTCTCCCAATATAATCTTTGACTTTTAAATTAGTATAATAAATGAGCAATAAATGTATATTGACACTATGGGATTTTTTATTCACCATGGGAGTTTCATCCTTTGCATAGACAAAATGAGATAGTATATATGTTCGACGTTATGTTTAAAATTCCCAAAACTTGATCACCTTAAGCTATAGACAAATCTCTTGGACTAGATAAAGATAACATCGAGTTTGAACTTTTTAGAGATAAAGTGAGATAAGACATTTGAAGTTATCTCTAATACTCTCCTATTTAATTATTTAAAACTAGAGAAAAATATATCAAATTTGATAGACTTAGCAAACTCATCAATGTAGATAGAAATAGTTATTTTTCTGGATTAAGATTTGGGAGTTAGATTTTATAAAATTATCCTTTTTAATCTGATCAGTTGGATAAGAGAATATGTGTCAAATGAGATTAAATGTTTCCCCATCAAATATACACTAAGAATAGTCTACAAAATGTGTCAAAAATTGCATTGTTGTAAAACTAATGCTAACTATTGGCAACGATTATTAAATACAGATCGTTTATATTTATTACATATTATTTTTAGAAATTAATATCTTTTCATTGGTTAATCTTATTGTAATAAATAGATTTGTCTTAACACCAACTAACATAAAGTACAAAAATGTTATTTTGACACTGAATTGCTATATTAATTTCTCATTACACTCAACATTGATATATTATGCATTCACCACTACACTAAATAATACCCATCCATCAAAATTGAGTGTCACCCATAGTGTAAAAAGCGTCCTGCATAACTAACATTTCTGCAAAAAGTTTAAATCTTAAAAATAAGTTATAAGGAATATACACTATTTAAAAATGATATTAGTTGGTCTGGCCATTGCATAGCACTGTTAATTAATTATATTTAGTTGGCCTGGCCATGCAGGCAGGAGATCCAGGCTTCTTGATAACCAGCTTCCTCTTCCTCATCTACAACTTCTACACACTATCTGAGTACTTGCGAACTGGCCTGTCAATCCGCGCCTGGTGGAACAACCAGAGAATGTCGAGAATTGTCGCCATGAATGCCTGGTTCTTCGGAGCCTTGAGCGTTGGCCTCAAGCTCATCGGAATCTCGGACACTGTCTTCGAAGTCACCCAGAAGGAACAGCCAGGTACGAGCGACGACAAGGATGCCGACGCCGGGAGGTTCACATTCAATGACTCCCCAATATTCATTCCTGGCACCACCGTGTTGCTGGTGAACCTGGTGGCTCTGGCTGCCGCAGTGCTAGGGTTCCGCCCTGCTCGCGCTCGCGGCGGAGATGGGTTCGGGACTGGGGAGATTGTTTGCAGCGTCTGTGTGGTGCTGCTTCTCTGGGCGTTCTTGAAGGGCTTGTTTGGGAGAGGGAAATATGGGATTCCATTGCCGACCATCTACAAGTCAGCGGCTTTGGCAACGTTGTTTGTGCAGTTAAGCAAAATGCGCTCCTCCAGTTGAGTCTTCTGTGATGATTTGCTATGGTTGCTCGGCATATTTGATTGATAGTTTCACTTTTCAGTGTTGGCCGGCGTCACAAAGGCTTTCATGGAAAAAAAAGTAGTATTGTTTTCATTTTGTTGAATTGTTATATATATTTGTGAAGCGTGTGGTTATATTACAAAATATGTCAAAAAAATGAAAACTGAAATCATTTTGATGTGATCTATCTCAAAAAAATGAAAATGAAAAATGAAAAAATTAAATTCATGCTATGGGTCAAAAAAAATTATTGGTAAACTACTAAGAAAATGAAAGTGAAAACTAAAAACATTAAAGTCATGTTGTGGGTGAAAAAAAAAATTATTGATAACCTTACAATCATTCAAACATTACAATTATTGGTTTTAAATTTAATATGAATAATTTAATTAAACAATAAAAAAATCCTAGTCATCGAATTATCATCTGTCACCTACAACTCTCCAAATCTCTAGTGTAAAGGTGATAAAACTCACCCAACTTAATGTAGGTCACCTTGAAAATGACTAGAAAACATGCAAATCTGGTTGTTGGACTCGTTTGTCATTGGAAAACTCACTGGTTCGGTGCACTAATCGAGCATGGTTGCAATGTTGCCAAATCAACAACTATAAAGAACTTGAAACTGGTTGAATTTGGTGAGTTCACCATGAAAATAATTGGATCTGTTAATCTAGTCACTAGAGCCACTCTTAGCTAAAACTCTTACTTTTCTCAGCTATTTCAGTATTTGAATTATTTATTAATATTGAAGGATTTGCTGGTTGACTCGATGAGGCTATTGGTGATGATTATCAATAAGATATAATTTAATTTCTTGAACTCCATAACTTGTGTTTTTCTTGGATTCCTCCAAGTTGTTTATATGTGATGATTTGGGCTATCTTAAAAGTTAAATACTTTTTTTTTTCACTGTTCAAAAGTTGAGAAATCAAGAAAATTGAATAATTTAATTTGACTGTCTTATGATCTGCTTGGTCAATTGAAATCATAAGGGGTTGGTTTGATAAATGTTAAAATAACAAAAAATCAAAATTATGTAAAAAAATTGAACTAAATTAACCGAATAAATAAAAAAAAATTGAATAGACTAAAAACATAAAAAAACCAAAACAAATATAAAAAAACTGATCGACCGAAAAAATTAAAAAATAAAATAAAAGAAAAAAAACTGAACAAACTCAAAAAATCTGAAAATACCAAAAAACTAAAAAAATCCAAAAATAAAAGATAAAAATTTCAGTCAGTATGATTATTTTAGTTTTTTTTCAATATAAAAATCAAATCGAATCAAAAAAATCAAAAATTCCAAATTTAATAACTTCAAATCGACTCTTAACTAAAACCAAACTGAACTGGTAATTTTAATCGACTCTGTTTGATTATTTCTGATAAATTGAAGTTTTGCATACCCTTATTCATCTCATCGCTTGCTTTTCTCTCTTCTCATCTCCTACGCTACAATTAAAGAAAATAGAGATGCTGCTCCCATCGTGTCTCTCCCATTCTCTCTTCATTTTATGCAATCTTTATGTGTGTGATTTTGTTTTTGTTTTTTTAATAAAAGGTAAAAAATCTTATTAATAAAAAAAGCAAAGCCAACACCAAATACCATTTCCATTAGCAGAAAGTTTGAGGTTGGAATTTAGAAAATTTAATTTAGTAATTAATATTTTTTATTTTATTTTTTATTATATATTAAACTAATTACCATGTAACACATCATTTAGAATTTAAGAATTAGGGTTTAGCAATATTTATATCATTAATGTTAACCAATGCCACATCTAATTAACCATTCAAATCTAATTACTTGTCCTATTACCTTGTTTTAATTTAATTAATTAGGTTATACTAGAAAACAAAAAAGATCATTCAGAATATGAATTAATACCACATCTTGTTTACATTTTTAGAGAGAAATTCCCTAATCATCTAAGTAATTACAAAATTGGTGCCATGAATATGCTTGTAAGAATTTCAATTTTTTAAAATTTATTATTCATTTATACTTTAAACCTGTAACGCCTTGCTTTCTCGGGTATGTTATAACTTGAGACAATTCTAGAACAATAAATTTTTTTCTTTCAAACTAATGTTAAACCACATCATTTCTCGAATCCGTCTCAAAATTTCTATTCATTTTTTCTCGAAAAAGAATCATTATGCACATCAAATGCGGAAGCAATTATCGAACATCAGATCTTAACACTAATCGAAATTCAGATCTTATATTATCGTTCCTCAACATAACTTAATACAAAGTATAAGTGTTCAACTAACATTAACCCTAAATAAGGTTATACATCATCATTCCTCAAAACATTCAAAATTCAAATTAGTAGAACTTAAATACATGGGCTACATTACATACATTTCATTCATCATTCAATTCATCATGCACTTTGCTAAATGCCATTTCATGTCTCATTCATTCTCGTATCTGCTACAATCTCCATCAAGAACGTTTGAATATTCTAGAGGCAAAGCCCAAGTTAGATGATGAATAATCTAAGTTAGGGTACAAAATACTTTATCATATATGCATGCAATGTCTTATTTCATCGTAGCGGTCAACTGTGCCCTTCCTGTTACTCCCATTTTTACGGCCACCTCTTTCGAAGTCGGGGTGTATGGGTGCACCATTGGTAAAGTAGCTGTAATACCCGGGAAATTATTAAGAGTATAAATGATATTTAATGAAGGGTATAACTGGAATTATCAAAAGAATAAGGTTATATGACACACTAACGCAGTTTTAGACGATTAAATCAGTCGGAGGGAGTAACCCGGACCTTAGATAGCCAACGGAAATTATACAATATCGACAAGCGATTTGAATTGTGATTTTTAGTGATGAAAGAAATTGGATCGGGAACAGTTTTCGGTACAGCTGTCGACTGGGCTAAGAAAACCGAATCGACGTTTGAGATATCCGAAAAGTCAACGAAAAGTGTTAAGGATTAATATTTAATGTGTAAAACAACCCTTAAGCAATGTCGGGTTGAATCAAATGGATTTAAGGTCAATTTGACCAGCCGAGCTTAAGTGTAATTTTCTAAATTTGCCCGAGGGAGGTCAAAATGATAATTTTTTGGAAGTTTCAAGGATGAGATGAATAGTACAAGACTTGTGGGCCTTAGTGATAGTATTGGAAAGTTCAGGGGTGTCTTGGTAGAGGCTAAAATGGAATTAGAAGAAAATAGGGGGTGAAAATGCAAATTAACAAAACTTGCAATGTGAACGCGCATGGGGGAAGTCGGCCGCCGCTTTTTCACCGCACGTGGAGTTGTCTCCGGCGATGGGATGGCTGCGGTAGGACCTGGGGGAGGTGTTAAACGGCTTGGGGTTTCTTGTAGGCCAATCCATGGCCGTTGATTGGCCAAAATCCGGACGATTTTTGGGGTATAAAAGGGGCCGAGGGTTTCAACTTTTGGAGCTCAAAATCGAACGCATTTTTGGATGTTTTTGAGAGAATGATTAAGGGGCTTTTGATCCTTGCATCAAGTAGAATAGTTTGGGAGCAATTTGGAGGATTTTCGTGTTTGTTTGAGGCTGGTTCGAGCTCACCCGAGGAAGCGAGGTGGTCCGCCTCGCCGGACCTGCAACTGCCGATTTGGCTGCTTTTTCGGCGTCCTTTTGGCCGGGAAATGGTGCCATTCGGATCGACATCGAGAGGGCTTCGAGAGGGTATGCTCAGATCGGTCATCGGAGGGGTCGTCGCCGGCCGGTCTTGAGGAAGAAGACGACGCGCATGGCTGCACGCGCCAGCTTTCACGCGCAGCCACGCGCTAGGCGCGTGAGAGCGCGT
Source organism: Diospyros kaki (assembly GCA_036245055.1). NCBI lineage: Eukaryota > Viridiplantae > Streptophyta > Magnoliopsida > Ericales > Ebenaceae > Diospyros > Diospyros kaki. Next base: position 33,266,126 of record BSEG01000011.1, read on the forward strand.
GCCAAAGGCTATTTTAGTAATTTTAATTCCAATATTTATCTTTAATTATTCTAGGAATTATTGTGTTGAAATATTTTAGAAAATAGTTGAAGAAATAATTATTTTGGAATTATTGAGGTGAAAATTGGGAGAAAATAGAGAAAATTATGGAAAAATTGAGAAAAATAGATTTTAATGCTTCCTTAATTAAATATGATGATTAGGAAGTATCTTGGCTTGAGGTTGAGCACAAGTTCAAGTATTTGGGGTTTGGCACGCAAATCGAGGTTGTGCACGAGGATCGAGACGAGTGGTCTGATCCTATCTTTACCTTATCTTGAAAACATGTTGGAAGGTGTGTAGTGGTTTCAGGTGGGCGGTGTTACCCTCCCGAACTTAGGTTAAACGCAAATGGGGCCAGTTCTAGTGAGCGATTTTACCCTCCGGAACTTGGGTTGTTCTGCGAAAGCATTTCACTTATGTATTTATGTCATCATTTGCATATTGAACATGTGATATATTGCATCAACTGTTTTTACTTGCAAAAGAGTCGGTGCATGGCGTATGATTTTCATATCATCGGGATATTGATATTCATGTTAATGTTGTTTTCTGTGTGGGGCGGGATGGGGTCTACTTGAGATTGGGACAATGTTAATCCAGGTGAACGGGTGTCACACTGGGGCATTCGAGGGAACAATGTTAAACCAGGTGAACGGGTGTCACGACGGTGCACTCAAGGGATTAACGTTAGACCAGGTGAACGTGTGCCACAGTGGGACATTCGAAGGATTAAGTATGTCAGGGTGATGTCTCAAGTTAGACGTGTCTTGCATGTTGTCATATAGTATGCCATGCTCGTATGTCTTTCATGCATTGTATAACTGTTTTATGCCTTCACTTAGATGCTTATCATCTAACCTGAGCTATGCCCCTGGAACGTTTGATGTTCCAGCCAGGGACTGCTGCAAGGCAAGGATGTGGCCGGTTGAGGGCTAATGGTGCTTAGTTTGTTAGTCGTTGTAACGTTTGGAGGCTTTAGTATGTATTACAGGTTGTAAATGAACAGTTGTATATTAGGAATGTTATCATTTGATCTGTATTACGTATTTTGCTATGGAAATACTATGTAAGAACTACGGTGTTTTGATATTAAAGTATCCGCTGCGCTGTATTATGTCTCGTTTAGTTTAAGATTCTTGATCGTGATAGTTAAACGGGTAAGGCTGGGGTTCTCGGGGTTTGTATCTGCATGTGAATATTGTTCTTGATACACCGCGCGTGTTGAGCTTAGAGGAAAAAAAAAAAGAAATCCCGGGAATACCCTTATAGTGACACGCCTGACGAACCAGGGTGTTACAGTAGCGGCGTCAATTAGTACTCTTAACGGACAACATGCATGTGATCAATAATTTCAACGTGTATATGTGCAATTCATAGTCATATCATGCATGCAATCTACGTAATTGATACATATCAGGGCATGTCAATATGATGAAAACATTCTTGAGAATCGGGTTTTTAAACATAAATCACTTATAAACCAACCATTTTTCATAAAACTAAATTCAATTAGGAACTACTACTTACATTTTCAAGCTTATCGGGTTACCTTGATATCCGCGTTTTGTCTCAAAATTCGTGCATTATCTCAATTTGTGTGCCAACCTCAAAATTCACATAAGTCACTTCAACTTTAATCCTCAAAACATCATAATCACCATATTTATTTAAATAAATATTAAAATCTATTTTTTCATAATTTCTTGCATTTTCTTTATTTTTCTCTCTATTTCTTCCTATTTCCTTAATAAATCCAAACTAAATATTTTTCAAATATTTTACTATGACAATTCATAAAATAAGATTACTATGACAATTCATAAATATTTTTCTAAGGAATTTTACTTATCTTAACTTGGCCTCTCAGGTTTTTTTGGTATGCGTGTCATATCCTCGAAACACGTGCCAAAGTCATTTTTGTAATACCCGAGAAATTTGGGTTAATTAAAAATAAGCAATTTATTAGAGAAATGGGATTTCAGAGAAAATTAGTATTTGAATAGCCCAAAAAAATTGACCAAATCGACTACCGGGAGACTCCTGGAGTCAAGATGCCAAAGGAAAATGATATAGCATTAACGAGCACCCCAAGATATGATTTATAGCATCGAAAGAAATAAGATCGGGAAAAGTTTTCAATACAGCTAAAATAGCAGCTGCTATTTAGGCCGTAATACCGAATTATTATAGACGACTTCCCGGAAGTCAATGCAAGCTTGAGGAGGTTTCGGTTTTTCATAAGGAACAACCTTTCAGCGGTTTCAGGGAGAAACGAAGAGGTTTACGGCCAAAACAAAGGTTCGGGCCTAAGTGTAGTTTTCTGAAATTGCTAGAAAGAGGTCAAAACTATGATTTCTTGGAATTCTCGAGGCTCAAATCGATGTGTTAGGATCTAAGGATCTTAAATGCAATTATGGAAAGTTGAGGGGTTTAGGGAAATGGGACAAAATGAGAGTAGCCGAAAGTTAAGGGGCTAATGTGCAAATTCAGCAAAAGTTGGCCAAAGACCAGCACATGGCCAGTCGGCCATGGCCGAAATGGACCATGGGATTGCACGAGGCATGGTCAGGGGGGCATCTTTTGTAAAGGAGGATTCGACAACAGCCCATGGGTTGCCAAAAAAAGCAAAAATTGGACCGAAAATTCAGTCAGATTATCGCAAGACCTGCAACTCGCTTTTGCAGGTGAATAATGATGCTTTTAGGTCGATCTAGGGGCGGTGAAGACTCCTAAGGTGATGGGTAAGGTGGCCAAGAGCATTTGAATGCTCGGTTTTGCCTATAAATAAGAGATCCGCGATGGCCGAATATGCAAGGTTTTTGAGCTCCAAATCAAAGGCTCAACCAAACGAATTGGAGGCTAAAAGCATAGGGCTTTTGAAACCGATGAACAAAGGAGGGTTTTTGGAGAAAATGGAGCATTTTCGTGTTGGTTTTGATGGGTTTCGAAGCAAATCGGAGTTCGGAGGCGGTGGGTCTGGCCGAGACTTCAAACGCCCGATTGGGTGCCTTCCGGTGTTCCTTTCGGTCTCAAATTTATGCCATGAGAATCGATTCAAAGAGGGCTTTCAAATGGTGGAGGAATCAGCCGTCGCCGGAAAAAGATGGCCGGAGAAGATGACCGGCGCATGGCCGGCACGCGCGGTCTTCCACGCACCACCACTCGTCCTAGGGGCGTACAGGCGCATGTGGGAGCGTGGATGGGCTTAAAAATCCTAAAAAAATGTTAGAAAATCGAGAAAAATATTTTATGGAGGTTCGTGTAAAAAGTTTTGAAGTTCGGGTTCTCGATGTCTCGATTCTAGCACTAAAGAGCCTCGTTTTGCATGAAAACGCAATATCCGGGTAAGTCCAGTATTTTTTCTTGGAAGTTCATAGTCTATTATGAATTTTTATGGAATTAGATTTAAGAAAATAGTCCCGAGGTATTTATTGGAATTTTTGGAAAGGAAAAATGAAAGAAAATGAAGAAAAAATGAAATAAATGGAATATTGAGGATATTTAGTGATTAAATATTATTTTATGATTGAGGTGATCGAGATGATGTGATTGGTGCAACTTTTGAGAGTTGGCACGAGAATCGAGGCGGGGCACACATATCGAGGTGATGCACGCTTTTCCAAAAAATGCAAGTTTACCAAAAAAAATGTGAGTTTTCCTATCTTAAGTATGATTTGGTGAGTGGTATTGTCACAAGAACTTATATTTATGATATAATTGTTTATATGCATGCTATTTATGAATGCAATGTTCATTTTGTCATATTGCATCGAAAGTCATAATGTTTGCATGGCACGATATTATTGTCATATTGATATCTGTGCATGGGAATGGGATGTCGCCCCCACAGTGTAGCCGTAATTCCCCTAGGGCATTGAGGGAATAATGTTAGACTTATCTTGCAGAGGTTCGGGATTTACCTAGGATTCCTACCCGGGCTGGTGGGCCTGGGAAGTTACATTAAAGGGCGCAATTGTTATTCATGTTATTGCATCATGCATTCATATATATGTTTTGGACCCTCAATAGAAGTTTCATCTTCTAATGGGTTATGCCCCTGGAACATTCCACGTTCCAGTTGAGACTTGTAGTTAAGGCAATGAGTAGGTTGAGATATGACGACACGTGATAGCGTGGCCGATGGATTCAGCGAGCTGACTCAGATATGTTTTAGCTGATACTTTATTGATGTTTAGCCTTGTTAAAATATTATGAAATCTCCATGTATTTATGTATTTCAATATTGAGAATATGATGTTAATTATGGTACGAATTCTTATGTTATAAATAAAGTGATTTGATTATGTATCATATCAAGTTTCGATTATCGTTTCCGCATTTTTAGTGATTTGTTGGGGGTTTTGTTTGAAATTCGGTATTTAAGGTTAAGTTATGTACCGAGAAAGAAAGAAAAAAATAATTTATGTATATTTTGGACCCCAGCATAGTGACTCGCTCGGTAAGAGAAAAGCGGGGTGTTACAATTTTTCTCTCCAAAATCTCCAAAATAACCGTAAATCTCCATTTCCTATTTTCCATAATTTTTCTATGATTTTTCTATATTTGCTTTTCTTTTCTTTCTTTTTTTCTTTTCTTTTTCTTCTTCTACTATTCATCATCTCCCTCCTCTATTTCTTCTTCCTTTCCACTGCAACGCACCAGCATGCTTCTTCTTTTTCTTTTTTCTTTTTTTCTTCCTTTTTTTCTTTTCTTTCTTTCTTTCTTTCTTTTTTTTTTCTTTTCTTCTTCTTCTCTTATTCATTCTCCTTCATCTCCCCTGCCCCTGCAACCTTTGCGCGTACCGGCCGCCGCTGCCTTAGCTAGCCCCACCATCGCCAGCTCGCAGTAGTCGCCTGCCTCGTTGGCTGCCAACGCCTACCGCCAATCAAGCACCGACCTCCGGCCTTGCTGGAAGCAGCTCGCAGCCACGGCTGGTTGCTGTTTCGGTACAACCAACTGTGGCCATGGCTACCATGGCCGCTCCAACTTCTCACGACCTCCTCTCGGGCCTCCTCGAGGTTGCCTCCGGCTAACAGCGTAACTTCCCGCTTCTTTCTTGACCTCTCGGGCATTCGGCCATCAGCCTCTCTTCTCTTCCTCTCGCGAACTCTCTCTGCTTGGTGCATCCACTATCAAGATACCATTTCTTCTTTGCCTCCTTGGATGCCAAGCTTGCCTACAAGAAATTAACACATCATATTGGTACCTTTGGTACCCAAACCTCTTTGGGTCCAACAATGTTAGCAATCATATCATCTTTAACTTTTGGAGTCCAAATCAAATTTAATTTGTAAGCATTTTTTCTGATATAGCATTGTTTAATATGATGTCCCTTCTTGTTACAATAATGACACGTCACATTTGTTCTTCTATAGAAGCTTTGATTATGAAAATGGTGACCGTCATGTCTTTTAAATGATGGTGGCTTGTATGATACTTTTTCTTTAACAAATTTTGTTGTTGAAGTAGATGGTGTATTAGTTGTATAACCTATCCCTCTTTTGTCTCTGAAAAGTTTTTGACTTCCCAAAATCATTTCTAGCTTATTCTTTCCCCCTAAGAGTTTTTTGAAAGATTCTAGTAAGTCATTGTTTTTGTTTTCCAATTCTGAAAATCTAATTTTTCAGTTTTCAATTTCTTTGTCTTTTTCTCTCATGATCCTTTCTAAATTATCATAGGCAATTTTTAGATCATTGTTTTCTTTTTCTTTGTCACTTGAAAAACTTTTTAGAATTTTATTTTTGGCTAGAATCTTATTGCAAGTATCCAATAATAAATTATATTAATCTTGTAAGGAATTAAATGACCATGAATCACAACTAGATGAACTTGAACTTACCTCTTCTTTTCCTTTAGCCATAAGACAAAAGTTAGCATTCTCCTTTAGCCATAAGACAAAAGTTAGCATTCTCTTCTTGTTCGCTTGAATTTGATGAGGAGTGTTCATCACTGCTCCATGTGGCTAATGCTTTCTTTTTCTTGCTTTTCTTGTGAGATTTGAGGAGAGGACAATTTGCCTTGATGTGTCCTGGTTTCTTACACTCAAAACACTTCATTTCATAAGTAGTTTCTTTGGAGATTTTCTTGTTATCATTGAGTTTTCTTTTAGGGAATTTTCCTTTTCTTATGAATTTGTTAAAACGCTTTGTGAGCAATGCTACATCTTCAGTTTCATCATTCGTTTTACTTTCATCATCTTCTTTGACTTTTAATGCTAAAGATTTTAGTTTTAACTCATTTGAGTTTTTTCTTTTTAGCTTAATCTCATGAGTTAACAATGAGCCTAGTAAGTCATCCATAGTAAGAGTAGATGTGTCTCTAGCTTCTTCTATTGCCGTGACTTTTGGTTCCCAAATAGATGCTAGTCTTCCTAAGATCTTTTAAACATTTTCTTCTGTGGTGATTGTTTTTCCTAGGGCTTGTAAGTTGGTTACAATGTCATTAAACCTAGTAAACATTTACTTAATAGATTCACTAGCATGCATTTCAAAGTTTTGATATTCACTAATGAGAATTGCGATTTTGGTAATTTTCACTTTCTTTGTTCCCTCGTGTGTTACTTCTAAGTGATCCCAAATTTCTTTAGCTGTAGTACATGAAATGATCCTATTAAACTCGGCTGGGCTTAATGCACAATGTAATATGTTGACAGTTCTGGCATTTATCTTATTTGTGTGTTTTTCTTGTTCACTCCAACCACTAATGGGAGGTTCCGGTAAAGTTATTGTGCTAGATATGCATGTATATAGTTCAGTACTTTGCATTAGAAAATACCTCATTCTGGTTTTCCAGTAGGTGTAGTTCGAGCCATCAAAATATGGTGGTCTTGAGGCGTTATGTCCTTCCAACTTGAGATTGGTGTTGAATGTCATTTAGATCTTTGCTCTTTGGTGGTTAGGCCTACAGAACACTTAGAGACCTTGCTCTGATGCCAATTGTTAGTTCTGTATAATGGAAAATATATCCCAAAAGGGGGGTGAATTGGGATTTGGGTGATTTTAAAGAGACTTGATGAACTTTGGCTAATCAGGATACTGGGTTTCGAAACCTAAAGGAGTATGTTTCGAAACTGACCTTTCTGTTAAGTATATTTCGAAATGCAGGTGAGTATGTTTCAAAATCTTACTTACTGGAAGGTTTGTTTCGAAACCAACTGTAGTATGTTTCGAAACCTTGTTATCTGGTTTGCTTATTTTGAAACTTCTTTTACTTTTGAAAACCGATTCTTTTGAATACACAGATAACACCAATAAACCAATAAGATGATCAAGACATGAGCACACAAGATTTATAGTGGTTCGGCACCCGTCTACTCCACTACCTTCAAGTTTACCCACTTGAAGGATTTTCAACCACAATTACTTTTCACTTAGTGATCAACACACCAAGGGTTTTACCACAGTTCACTCTAAAACCTTACACGGTGAGTTTTTATGGCTTAACTCAAACCTTTATCACAATGAATTTTTTCGGGATAAACTCGAACCTTACAACTTGTGAGTTTTAAGCTCAAGTCAAACCTTACAACTTTAAATGAGATAAGTAAAGTTTACCTCTTACAGCCCAATGGATTTATGTAATGAAAATGACTTACCAAAACACGGCTGTACAAACCTCTTTGGTTTGAAAGTTGGAGAGCATAGATGAAAGAATGCTTTAGCTTGCTTCTCTTTTTTCACTTCACACAGCACACTTGAAGATGGATACAAAGGATCTTCGTTGAAACCTTTCTCAATTGTTTTCGTTCACATGTGCTTGTGAGTGTAACTTGTGTCTCTTGAGAGTATAGATGAATAAGTGCTTGCTCTCTCTTTTTTCTTGTGTATATGTGTCTTTACATCTTTAAAGACTTGCTATATATTAAGAAGCAAAGTTCTGACTGAAAATAGCCGTTAGAGACAAGATAAAAAAAAAAGTAGGTTTTGAAACATACTTAGTATGTTTCGAAACATCTATAGAACTAGACTAAGGTTTCGAAACATGATCCTCAGGTTTCGAATCATCACAGCTTCCAGCTGGACAAAACACTTAGAGACACAAACAAGTGGGAGAAAGTGTTCTTGAGGAATCTTATGGACAATAGGATATAAAAACAGTCTCCACTTAGATATATAACAAATGAGATTGCAGGGCATGGAAAGATTACTATAAAAAGGATATTTAAATGTTTCTAATTAAACAAACATTTAGTTTCCATGCTACCTGGTTTTGAAAATATTCTACTGACACAGAGTCAGACGTTTTGAAACATAGACATGAGGTTTTGAAACATACTACGAAAACTTCTTTCAAAACATATGCAACTCAAAACAAACACTTGAATGCTCCGCAGACAGAGACATAGGTTTCGAAACATTATAGGGTGAGTTTCGAAACATACTTCTTAAATTCAATATAGGTTTCGAAATATGATATGCAGATTTAGCAAACAATGAAACCTAGACCAAGACTATTTCGAAACATATATAGAAACATATAAGAACAGTGTTTCGAAACATAGACACTTGGTTTCGAAACATCGATCATTCATGCATTTGGATTCTTTCAAACATTTAAGATAGCGCGCTTAAAAACTACTTATGCATTGTTTCGAAATATGAAAGCCTATTTCGAAACATGATTATCTCGAAGATAGATTTGCATCAGAATTCATTTTCTCATATACCAAAAAATATGATACAACAATTCTCCCCCTATTTTTTGATAATGATGAAAACCCTTTGAAAAAACAATATGCATTCAATATTTACATAACTCCCCCATAAACATACATTAGAGTTAGAAATACAATCTCGAATCAGATTACGATATCTGGTTCTAATCATCTTTCGTGAACTCTATTTCCTTGCAACTATTGCTCTCAATCCACCGTTCATCATGGTGCTTCCGAGTTCTCTTTGTCGAGTCGATCACCGACAACTTTACCTGATTCGACAAGTCTATTTGGCACACTGAAATGTAGTCACAACCTCTATTGACTAGGTCTCATCATCATTCCTTACCCAAACTCTACTTTGAATTAAGACTACCATCACACAACTCATCATCAAGGTTTTGGACTAGCCACGCTCTACTACCTGAAATCTCATTTACTGAGAATCCACTAACTCTCAATTTTCGTTTTTTAGATCCAGCTGACTATTGGCACACGACCTATTAAATTAGTTCTTCCTAGGCACTACATTTTTCGTCAGCCAGCACACAAGCTGTTACTATCCACCCATTCACATAGGCTTATTCCTACACTATTCATCGACTCTCACACGGCCGGTGATTACGTCACCACATAGGTAGCACCTAAAAGGCTCACGAGCATCTACCATATCTATTTCACATGTCGAGTAGCTTTTCCTTTGTCCCACCCAAAACACGACCATCTCATGATCCCATTGCCATACTAAATACCGAGGTGTTCTATTTCTCGAGCCTCTCATTGTTCGTTATGTCACCCACTCCCAAGATGACTACGAACCCCGATACAATTCTTTAAATAGGACGCTAAGTCCATATTCAATCCATTTCATTTCGGGTTGATTACCTAGGCTTCTGGCCTCTTTCAACCTCAGCTGGTGGTACACCTCTCACCTTAGACCATTAGGACTTAGACCCATATAAGGTACAAACCCTACTAGGCTGTCCCAGATCTTCAGCATCTGATCGTCTCCCATGTAGTCCGCTATGATGCTTTGATCGACGGGTCTCCCGTACCTTATCATAAGCCATCCATCAGTCTTTAACACGTGGGTCCCTAGATCCAGATCCATCACTGCAAACACCGAACCAGTAATGCCGTCACGCTACTAAGGTTCCTTATCTTGTCTCTGAAAGTCACATCGGTTGTACCACCATCACTTTATCAATTGGCACAACTCATACGCCATCATTTGGCCATCTTTGGTCTCTTGCTTGAGCTAATCCGTTGGATCCCTGATCTTTACATCTCATTACCGAGACACTAAATGATCATCAAAAATATTTATCATTTGATCCCAACTCTTCAGCTAAGCCATGTCACATTAGACTAATTATCAATGATTTGATCATTCACAGTTATCCCATCTTTCATTGTAAAGATTTCAACTAATGACTTCAAATTAACAGTCTTTAAATCTCTCAAATAGGGTTTGACTCTGATATCAACTACACCAAAGTCACTTAAGTCTTCCATTAAACTTAAGCTCTGATACTAACTATAACGCCCTACTTTCTGGGGCACGTTATAACTTAGGACAATTCTAAGACAATAAATTTTTTTATTTCAAACTAATGCTAAACCACATCATTCCTCGAATTCGTCCCAGAATTCTCATTCATTTTTCTCGAAAGAGAATCATTATACACATCAAATGCGAAAGCAGTGATCGAACCTAACATCTTAACATTAATCGAAATTCAGATCTTACATCATCGTTCTTTAACATAACTTAATACAAAACATAAGTCCTCAACTAACATTAACCCTAAATAAGGTTATACATCATCATTCCTCAAAACGTTCAGAATTCAAAGTAGAGAACTTAAATACATGGGCTACATTACATTCATTTCATTCATCATTTAATTCATCGTGCACTTTGCTAAATGTTATTTCATGTCTCATTCATCCGCGTATCTGCTATAATCTCTATCTGGAGCGTTTGAATATTCTAGGGGTAAATCTCAAGTTAGATGATGAATCATCTAAGTAAGGGTACAAAATACTTTATCATGTATGCATGCAATGTCTTACTTCATTGTAGGGGTCAACTGCGCCCTTCTTGTTACTTCTATTTTTATGACCACCTTTTTCGAAGCCGGGGTGTATAGGTGCACCCTTGGTAAAGTAGCAACACCAGTTCGTACTCCCAACGGACAACATGCATGTGATCAATAATTTCAATGTATATATATGCATTTCATAGTCATGTCATGTATGCAGTCTACGTGATGGATACATATCAGAGCATGCCAATATGATGAAAACATTCCTGAGAATTCGATTTTTAAACATAAATCACTTACAAACCAAGCATTTTCCATAAAACTAAATTCAATTGGGAAGTACCATTTACCTTCTCAAGCTTATCGGGTTACCTTGATATTCGTATCTTGCCTCAAAATTCGTGCATCGTCTTGATTTGTGTGTCAACCTCAAAATTCGCACAAGTCACTTCAACTTTAATCCTCAAAGAATCCTAATCACTATATTTATTTAAATAAATATTAAAATCTATTTTTTCATAATTTCTTGCATTTTCTTTATTTTTCTCCCTATTTCTTCCTATTTCCTCAATAAATCCAAACTAAATATTTCACAAATATTTTACTATGAAAATTCATAAAATAATACTCCTGAATTTCTAAAATTTTCTAGAGAATTTTACTTACCTTAACTTGCCCTCTCAAGCTTCCTTGATATGCATGTCATATTCTCGAAAAACGTCTTGAAGTCAATTTTCTCGCCAAAATCTCCAGAATAATCATAAATCTCCATTTCTTATTTTTAGAATTTTTCTAAGATTTTTTTATATTTTCTTTCCAAATGTTTCTAAATTTTATGATATATACAAAAATCTTATTAATATTTGTCATGATATTACTTTTAATTAGGTTTAAGGAAACTTACATGAGATCTAGAGATCTTCACATGAAAAAATCGATAAGAAAGAGTCAAAACACCTCGAAGGATTAAAAAAGGGGTCAATTTCTATCTATTAAATGATTTATTTAATTTACTTTAATATAAAAAGAAAATAATGATTTCTTTAAAAAATGTATTAAATGCATAATTGTCAATAACAGTAGAGGCATGAAGGAAATAAAATATAGAAAAATCTTTAAAAAAATTCTAGAAAATAGGAAATGGAGATTTATACTTATTCTGGAGATTTTTGTGAGAAAAATGAATTCAGCACGCGTTTCGAGGATATGACACACATACCGTGGAAGCTTGAGAGGCCAAGTTAAGGTAAGTAAAATTCTTTAAAAAATTTCAGAAATTCGAAAATATTATTTTATGAATTATTATACTAAAATATTTGAGAAATATTTAGTTTGGATTTAATGAGGAAATAGGAAGAAATAAAGAGAAAAATAAAGAAAATGCAAGAAATTATGAAAAAATAGATTTTAATATTTATTTAAATAAATATGGTGATTAGGATGCTTTGAGGATTAAAGTCGAAATGACTTATATGAATTTTGAGGTTGGCATGCAAATCGAGGCGATGCACGAATTTTGAGGCAAGATGCGGATATCAAGGTAGCTCGATGAGCTTGAGAAGGTAAGTGGTACTTCCCAATTGAATTTAGTTTTATGGAAAATGCTTGATTTGTAAGTGATTTATGTTTAAAAATCGGATCCTTGGGAATGTTTTCATCATATTGATATCCCCTGATATGTATCCATCACGTAGACTGCATACATGACATGACTATGAAATGCATATGTACACGTTGAAATTATTGATCACATGCATGTTGTTTGTTGGGAGTACGAACTGACACTGCTACTTTCCAAGGGTGCACCCATACACCTCGACTTCGAAAAAGATGGCCGTAAAAATGGGAGTAACAGGAAGGGCGCAGTTGACCCCTACGATTAAATAAGACATTGCATGCATACATGATAAAGCATTTTGTACCCTTACTTAGATGATTTATCATCTAACTTGGGCTTTGCCCCTAGAACATTCAAACGCTTCATATGGAGATTGTAGCAGATACGAGGATGAATGAGGCATGAAATGGCATTTAGCAAAGTGCATGATGAATTGAATGATGAATGAAATGTATGTAATTTAGCCCATGTATTTAAGTTTTGCTACTTTGAATTCTAAACGTTTTGAGGAATAATGATATATAACCTTATTTAGGGTTAATGTTAGTTAAGGACTTATGCTTTGTATTAAGTTATGTTAAGGAACGATGATGTAAGATCTGAATTTCGATTAATGTTAAGATGTCAAGTTCGATTCTTGCTTCCGCATTTGATGTGTATAATGATTCTCTTTTGAGAAAAATGAATGGGAATTCTGGGACGGATTCGATGAATGATATGGTTTAGCATTAGTTTGAAAAAAAAAATTTATTGTCCCAAAATTGTTCCAAGTTATAACGCGCCCGAGATAGTAGGGCATTACAGAAACCAATTCCGTCGCTGATTAGTGACAGAATCAGCGACAGGGGGATTCCCCCATCCCTGATCAGCAACAGGGGCTGTCCGTCGCTGATTCAGTTGCAAAAAACTGCCTGTCGCTAAAATTTAGCAACGCCAAGTTTAGCGACAAAAATTGGCCAGTCACTAAATCCATCGCTAAACTATTTAGCAACAGATTTTTAAGGTTTAGTGACAGAATTTTCCATCACTAAACGCAAGATTTTTTGTACTGATATGGAACTTAATAGGTTGAAGTTGAATTCAATTCTTCATGTTCCAAATCTAAAGTGCAATTTACTTTCAGTGAATAAATTAATTAAACATTTGAACTATTCAATAACATTTTTCCGTTCTTACTATAAATTTCAAAATTTCTTATCAGAAAGGATGATTGAGAATGTTGATGAGCGAAATGGTCTCTATTACTTGTCAGGTGTTGGTTTTCCTTCAAGTTCAATGTTACCTACTGTTTTTTTCCTGTTTTTTAATTTCAATGTTCTGTTGTGGCATCATAGATTAGGTCACCCCAATTTCTCTTATCTAAGGTGTTTGTACTCTCATTTGTGCGTTAATAAAAAAATTTCATCATTTCAGTGTGATCATCGTACTCTTGCCAAACAAACCTGTGCATTTTATCCACCTCACACATACAAACCTTCTATCCTCAAGTTTTTCTCCAAAGGGAGAATAATACTCAAGGAGACAAATATTGAAAACCAAATTTCTTCAATCCCTTCCCTTTGATCTCCTTATATTTTCCTTCCCAATCCAATTCTGAGTCCAAAAATGGTGGTGATGTAGGTCAAGGGGGAGAATCTATCATTATAGACCCAAAACCAATTCTAGTTTACTCTAAGAGATCACAAACTCCAATGCAAACTCTAGAGTAGGAACCGATGGCAATATATTTTGAAATAAAAATGGGTTTTGTCATCATTAAAAAAGAGAGAGAATGATATTTTATTCTTGTATTTAGTTTTGACAATGAAAATTAATTGTATTTTGATGATAAAATTATTTTTTTAATGGTTAATAACTTGGTGCTCTAAATTATTTCATATGATTTATTAAGCACCAAAATTAAAAAAAAATAATTTCATCATAGAATTAAATGTCAAAAAACTTATTATAGATTTTTTTATGGCATTTGAAATATTATGTTTCTATTTGATCAAAATTGTTAAATGAAAATTAAATTCATTGTCAAAATATTTTATGATAAATTTTTTAATGGAATTTGAAATATTATGTTTTTACTTGATTAAAAATTTATTAATTTCATCATGTGATAAATTTGTATTTGAAATATTATTTTTATTTGATTAAAAATGTTCCAAAAAATTATTTTTCAGAGAGTTTAAAAAAAAAAACCCTAAGATTTGAACCCACACCACTAGCCAAGCCTAAATACTAAGAGCATACAGGAAACCACTCCAACTAGAAACTCTTTTATTAATTTATGTGCACCAATTTATATTTCTTTCAATCTATCGACTAATGCTTTGAATCTGTCGACTAACTCATTTTCATCTATTGACTAACGCTTGAATCTGTTGACTAAATTATTCAATCTTTCGACTAACAGAATATTTAAATTCAATTTGACAACCGATTATCTTCATCTGTTGATCGAATTCGTCGCTAAAAGCCTCAAATGTCTAGTTTTTCAAAATTCAACGGCTAGTTTTCTCTTAAAACAAATCAAGGATGATCTAGAAGAGACTAATGGATGGGAATGAAGTGAAGTGAGCTTATAAATTATTTTCATACTTCTCAATTGTATATGTGCTTTCATAATTTTCTCTCAAAGGTTTTGATCTTCATTTGTATTTATTTATTTTAAGCCTTATATCATTTTGATAGATATTGTAACTAAGAGATTTATCTTTTAGATTATCTCTTTATTATTCAATTCTTATATGTCTTAACTTATAAGCTAGATGGCCTACTTGTCTATAAGTAGAGAGCTTACTTGGGATCAAGTAGGAGGTTTTAGTGAATTGGTCTAAAATTCTTAGTAAGGAGATAAGATAATAGATTAATCTTGATCTAAATCAAACCACTATAAATCATTTATGTTTTTTTATCTTTCTTACTTTTTATCCTTTAAGCATTGCATTTGTCATTCTATACATATTTTATGTTTTAACTCACTAAAACCTCATTTGTATCAAAAAGATTTTAAGTTCTATCATATTTTTAAATTACCCAATTCACCCCATCTTGGTGTGTGCCATAGCATTTCAATTAATCTATCGAGATCTCATTACTACAGACAATCGAGAAAAGGATGAAGAAAATAAGGCATGTTGTGAAGAAGAAGAACCTATCAATAAAATTGATCTTCCAATTGCCATAAGGAATAGGGTAAGGTCTTGTATGAGAAATTTCAATTATCCTTTATCAAATTACGTTGCATATACTAAGTTATCAGAAACTTTTAAAACCTTTGTTTCAAGGATTGATGAGATTCATGTTCTTAGAAATATTCGTGAGGCATTTCAAGATCGAAATTGGAATAAATATATGCTAGAAGAGATGAAGGCGTTGAATGATAATGAAACTTGGGAGATGGTGAAGTTACCAAAATGGAAGAAAAAAGTTGGCAGTAAATGAATTTTCTCGATGAAGTATAAACCAAATAGAACTCTAGAATAATATAAGGCAAGACTAGTAGCACAAGATTTTACTCAAACATATGGAATTGATTATGAAAAAACATTTGCACTAGTTCCCAAACTTATCTCAATCAGAATTCTATTGACTATTGCGGTAATTTAGATTGGAGGCTGCACAAGCTAGATATTAAGAAAGTTTTTCTCAATGGAATATTAAAAAATGAGGTATATATGAGAATGCTTCCTAGATTTGAAGCAAAGAGAGATCCCGACAATGTATGTAAACTAAAAAAGGCTCTTAAGGGCAACACTATAAAAAAATTAATTTTTTGCGGTAATTTTTTTAACATTTTGCTGTGGTTTTTCAAAATCATTTCAAAATTCATTAAAAAATTTAATTTTTTTGGCGATTTTCAAAAAATAATTTAAAAATTAAAATTAAATTTTGCAACAGTTTTGAGAAAGTATCACAAAATTTAGAAAATAATAAAATAATTAAAAAATAAAAATAATTTAACATTTGCGACAGTTTAGCAAACCATTGCAAAATTTACTAAAAAATTTAATTTTAGGCAATTTTGAAAAAATCGTCACTAAATTTTAAAAAAATTAAATAATTAAAAAATAAAATTAAATAACATTTGCGGGGGTTTTCAAAACTACCACAAAATTCATTAAAAAATTTAATTTAAAAAACATAAAAACAAATTTAACAAAATTTTAATATATAAAATTGTAATAATTTTAAAATATATATATAAAATCTTCTTTTTATTTTTTAATCAATTAATTTATTTAATTTAATTTAATTCAATTAATTTATTTTTAATTTATTCCATTATTATTTTAAAAAATAATCAATTAATTTATGTTTTTTAATTTATTTTTAATTTATATTAAAAAAATATAAAATATAATTTTGAAAAATTGTGGTTGGATTAGTATATAATTTATATGTGCGAATATATAACAAGGAGGCTTCACAGGTCAGATGGTTTTGAGCGCAGAAAGGAAGATCCTGGGTTTGAAATTGGGGAAAGGGAAGGATGCTGGAAAATTAATTTCTAGCATCGTCATGTGGCATGCAGGGCCAGGTGTGTAAGTGCACGTGCATGGGCTTGAAAAAATTCAAAATTTTTGAAATTTTTTGTGGCGGTTGTAAAATTGCAGCTAAAATACAATATTTTAGAATTTTTTGCGGCAGTTTTGAAACCGCCGCTTAATATTTTAAAAACTGTCTCTAAATCACTTATTTTGCGATGAGTCTTAAACCACCGTAAAAAAATATGACCTAATGGCGGTTGCTGAAAACCGTCGCTAAATGTTCCACGATGGCTAATTTAGCGGTTAAATAAAAAAAATGCCTCTAAATGTCATTTTTAACGTTTTAGCGACGAAAAATTATGTTACTAAAACATCAATCACTAAATTTTTTAGCGATGGATTTAGTGACGAGTACCTTTTCGTCTCTAAAAATGATATCACTGAAATTTAGTGACAGAGTTAACGACGGGATTTTTTTAGCATCAGGGCTTGTAGTCGTCGCTAATCAGTGATGGAATTAGCGATGAGATTACTAAATTTTAATTGTTTTTATTATTTTTTAGCGACAAGGTTGATCCCGTCGCTAAATTTTATTTATTTATTTTTACTTTTTAGTAACAGGGTCCGTCGCTAAATTTTAACCTTTCTTTTATTATTTAGTGACGAGGTTGACCCCGTCACTAAATTTAACCCCAAAATTCAAAATTCAACACGCGTCAAGTCCCTGCCTCCCCTCATGTGTGCCACGTGGCCACGCTGGGATATTACTCCCAGCTATTATCTCAACCTCTCTACTGAATTCGAACTCCCAACATCATGAGCAAGTTCCGCACGCAAGCCAACCAATCTGAAAGCCTTCTTATTTATTGATGTATATAAAATATATTTATAGTATTTTCTTCCAAATATTTCATAACTATATTTATACACTAAAATTTCTCAAACTTATTTAATGATATTAATTTTAATATTAATGTTAATAAAGGGAAATGAATATTAATTTTAATTTTATTTCGTTATTAATTCAAATAAAACTTTATTAATTATTATATTAACAGTGAAAAATTATGTTTTTATTTTTATTTTAATTTGTAATATATTTAAAAAATTATTAGTTTAATTTTTACTAATATTAATGTTAGTAAAAATTATTATCATATGTTTAAATGAAAATTTTTTAGATTTTTATTAATTATTTTTATTTTTTAGCGATAAGGTTGAATCGTTGCTAAATTTTAATTCTTTATTTAATTTTTAGCGATAGGGTTGACCCTGTCGCTAAATTTTATTTCTTTATTTATTTGTTTTTTTTATTTTTTAGCAATGGGGTGAACCCCGTTGCAAAATTTTAATTTTTTTATTTTTTTTATTTTTTAGCAACTGGTCATGACGTCACTAAATTTTAATTTTTTATTTAATTTTGTTTAATTTTTTTCTATTTTTTAGCGACGGGGTTAACCCCGTCACTAAATTTTAATTATTTTTTTTTTTTAATTTTTTTTTTAGCAACGGGATTGACCCTATCGCTAAATTTTAATTTTTTTATTTAATTTTTTTTAATTTTTAGCGATGGGGTTGACCCCGTTGTTAAATTTTAATTTTTTATTTAATTTTATTTAATTTTTTTTAGCTTTGGAGTTGACCCATCACTAAATTTTAATTTTTTATTTAATTTTTTTATTTTTTAGCACGGGGTTGGCTCCATCGCTAAATTTTAATTTTTTATTTAATTTTATTTATTTTTTAGCAACGATGTAATACCCTAAGACATCGTGAATAATAATCATAATTTTGATATTATTAGAATTTTAGTGTTATTAGTAAATTTAATAGGGTTAGGAATGTATAAATTTATTTATATTGTAATTAAATTTATTTATATTGTATATAGTTTAATCATAGTTAAAAAATACCAGAAATTGTATAACTATTAAAATTGAATTTTTTATACTGTTTATATATGTATATTATACATGGTAAATTCGTATGTATGTATATATGTATATTATATATAAAAAAAATTCGAAAATCAAAAAATCGGAGCAAGCACGATGGCCATGCTTTGGCCGCGACTACAACAAGCAATCAGAGGTGGGGGGGCATTAATGCCTCAATGGTCGTCGAAGTGGCCTTTAGGACGCATTGGCCACCTTGATGGGACAATTCGTGGCTGGTTTTGGGTATAAATAACCGAGTTCGAGCGAGATCCTTTATTAGAATTTTTTACTTCAAAGATCGGGTGTTTGGGGCAGTGTTTGAGAGTTTGATATGCGGGGTTTTAATCATTGCGTTGTAGGTAAGATTTCTGGAGCATTTGGTGGCCAAAAGAACAGCAGGAGCAAGGAAACGAAGCATTGCCAGAAAATCGCACCATCGCCGAAGCCGCGCCTTCGAAACGAGGTATTTTTAGTTTTTTTTTTTTTTAATTCTAAAGCCATTTTCGAGATCAGGGGGTCGGGTTTAGGGGGGTAGAAGCTCATTTCGAAGATTTGGGGTGCGGTAGTGTCGCCGGCGGCGAAGCAACCGCTGGAGAAGACGAACCAGGTCTAGCACGTGGCCACATGTGCTAGGGCGTGGGGAGACGGCATGTGGCTTGCACGCACTAGCCATGTGAGAAAAGAAAAGAAGAAAAATGAAAGAAAATAGGAAAAGTTTTTCAAAAATTTTGAAAATTTTTTTAGAAAATCTAGAATTTTGTTTTTGCCTTATTTTGGGAAATTTTTTTTGGAAAATGCTAAATTAATTATTTATTTAAGTAATTTTGTTATTATGGAAATAAGAAAAAATTAGGAATTTAATCTAAAAAATTATAAGAAAATTTCAGAAGGCTAGAAATGTTATTTTAAGAATATTAGTGGAAAAAAATTGGGTTAAATGAGCGTTTAGATATTTATCATGAATTTTTGAGGAAATCAAACTTAGAAAATAAGAAAAAATTGTGGAAATTGTGAGAATTTTGAGAAAAATAGTAAATTGATATTCTAGAATAAATTTAATATTTTAGGAATCCTTGGGGCACGAGGATTGGGAAATAGATTGTTTGACATGTTTATCGAGGTTGTCACGTTTATCGAGACAGCTTAATTGTGAAACGTAAGTGATACTTCCCAACTAAATTTAGTTTTAAGAAAAATGGTTGGCTGTAGGTGACTCATGTTTCAAACCCTGATCCTCGAGAATGCTTTTATCTTATTAACATGCTTTTATATGTATTCATCACGTAGACTGCACACATGACATGCTATGAAATGCATATGTATACGTTGATATCATTGATCACATCCATCGTGGCCATAGGGAGTACAGACTAGCACCGATACTATACCAAGGGTGCCCCCATACACCTCGACTTCGAAAGAGGTGGTCGTAAAAATGGTAGGTAGCATGAAAGGTGCAGTTGACACCTACGATGAGTAAGCTATTGCACACACACATGTTAAAATATTTTGCACCCTTACTTAAATGGTTCATCATCTAATTCGGTTTTTACTCCTGAAATATTCAATGTTCCAGTCGGGACTTACAGTGATGGTACGGAAGTCGAAGATGTGCAACGACATGAGTCATCGAGGAATGAGCAAGTGTACCATGTTATGTTGTAGCATGAATATTTCAAGTATTATGTATAGTAAGAATGTATGTTTTAAATTATCTTTAGAAGCTTATGTATCGTGAGAACTTTGTAATAAGTACTATGTTCAGTTGTCTATGTATAAAATGTTATGATCAGGTTCAATTTCAGCTTCCGCTTTATAAGATTTTATTTATATCTAGTGTGCAAATTATTTCGCCGAGCACTAGATAGATCTAAGGGAATTTCAGGAATGATGTAATTTGGCCCAAAAAAATAAATAAATAAATAAATAAGTTCCAAAATTTCCTAAGATATAACACGCCCTGAGTAGGTGAGGTGTTACAAACGGGGTTGGCCCGGTCACTAAATTTTATTTTTTTTATTTAATTTTTTTTATTTTTTAGCGTTAGAGTTGACCCCGTCGCTAAATTTTAATTTTTTATTTTATTTTTATTTTTTAGCAATGGGGTTGACCTCATTGTTAAATTTTAATTTTTTTATTTTTTAGCGACAAGGTTGACCCCATCGCTAAATTTTAATTTTTTTATTTAATATTTTTAATTTTTTAGGGACCGAATTTTCGGCGCTAATTCCATCACTAAATTACAAAAAAATTAATAAAATTAACGACGAAAATTATGTTGCTATCCATAGCTAATTAGTGACGGAATAATTTCGTCAATAAATTCCGTCGCTAAAACTATTTTTCTTGTAGTGAAGCTAATCGCACCTTATTTGTGAAGAAGAATAAATTAAGAAAACAAGCAATATTCATTGTATATGGTGATCACAGCTGATGATGAAATGGAAATTAAAAAATCTCAAAAAGAGACTTCAAGCTGAAGTCATGATAAAAAATTTTGGAAAATTTAGATACTTTTTTGGAATAGAAGTTGCAAGAAGTCATAAAGGGATCTTCATTTCACAAAGAAAATGCACACTTGACTTACTTAAGGAGACAGGAAAACTTGGGTGTAAGACTTCTAATATGCCCTTGGAATGTAATTGGAAGCACATGGTGCTTGATAGTGATCCTCCAATGAATAAATGGAGCTATTAGCATTTAGTAGGAAAACTTATCTGCCTATCACTCACAAGACTAGATATTGCCTTTAGTGTAAGCGTGATAAGTCATTTCATGCATGCTCCCACAAAAAGGCACATGGAGGCAGCAAATCAGATTCTGAGGTATTTAAAGGGAAGTCTTAGCAAATGGTTATTGTTTAAAAAGACTAGAGTTAGGGATGTTGGTTTTTCATATGCAAACTGGGTATGAGCTGTTAATGATAGCAAGTCAACAACCAGGTATGGCATAAAACTTTGGGGTAATCTAGTGACGTGAAGAAGCAAAAAAATAATCTGTGGTTGCTCGAAATAGTGCAGAAGCAGGGTATAGAGCCATAACTCAAGGAACATGTTAACTCATTTGGATACAGAGGTTGATGGCAGATTTAAACATGCTAGTAACAGGGCCTATGAAGTTGTTTAATGACAACAAATTAGTTATTAGTGTAATCCATAATCTAGTTCAACATGATCGGATGAAACACGTGAGGATTGATAGAAACTTCATCAAGACCAATATTAAGAATGTGACTATTGCCTTATCCAACATTCCTACCAAGTCTCAGCAAGTTGATATTCTAACCAAACTTCTTTAGAAATTAAGTTTTGATATTTGTATTACTAAGTTGGGAATAATATGAGGGGGAGTGTAGGAAGTGAGAGACAAATGATCCCACAAATTATGGGATCCACAATTTATGGGTTTTGCTTTTTTTTTTTTTTTTTTAATAAGGGGAGAGTTAGTGATGTTATTGTTTATATAAGTTGTGTAGGTGATTAGGTTTGTTGTGTGTGAAGATATAATTTTTGTTTCAATTGTCTGATTATAAATGCAAAATTGTGAAGAGGAGTTCAGACGTCAAAGAGAAGTTGTAATATAGTTTTGTTAAAAAAAGTAATTAAAGGGTTATGAAAACATAAATCCATGTAATGGTTTGTGAAGAATAGGGGCATGGTGAAAGTAGAAACAATTTATGCCAAGTAACAATAATTTAAGGTAATTTAAAATGAGATATCATAAAATAAAGTCCAAGTATTTTAAGGTAATTTAAAATCAGAATATAAAAATATAAACATGTCAAAATTTAGCTATACAGATTATAGAATACAAACCTTTTGCTTTCAGTTTAAGCATTTAGTTTCTTATAGTCATAACTTCCTTCATTTGGAGAGGGGTGGGGTGGGGTTGAGAAGAGTTCTTCACATCATGTGGAACTGTTTAATATCAAGGAACACTAGCATTATTGGAGCTTAGATTACTTACCCAATCACTTTCCTGATCCCTTCCAAGGCACTTCAATCATAAAATAATAATAATAATAATAATATCATAAAGAGGTTATCAAATGACAAATCATATCTCCATTCATAATCAAAGCGACATTACCATGAGATTAGGCACAAGAAATAATTTGAGAAGCTCCTCTGGCTGATAACGACAAACTTCTGGAAGTGCCATGTTACAAGGTGGTCTATTTGCTAGTAGAAGTAGTGAATTGGGATTCTTGGGAGAACAAAGAAATCCGGCATTTCATTGTCTAAGGCTTTTGTAAAATCAATATCAAGTTCTACTTGTTTTCTGTTTCTAGGTTTCCTAGTTGTCATGGGTGATCCATTTTCTCTGGGAGGACCCTCTGAACCTGCAAAATAGATTCAATGTTGCATAACTAGAAAACAATTCTTGCAATTAGAGGATTGTGCAAATCAATGATATTCCAACGTCTTTGGGTACTCTCACCTTTTGTTTTTCGATACTTCTAGTGATCAGGACCTGTCCAGTCATTTAGATTTGAAGTCAATCCCAAACTTAAACACAAGTATCCATCAACCTTATCAAACTTGTTATCCACTTCAGGCTCATTTAAAATAGGAATCATGCTATTAGTATCTCATGATCTATATTTTAGATTACATAATACATCATAAATAATAAAAATATCTTTCAAATCTCAGTGTCTCACCTCATCTTGTCTCACTGTCTTGAATGAGGAGTGTTTTAGTTATACGCCTCACCGTGTCACGTTGCCTTATTATTTTATTTCATCACTTTAGGTGAAGGATATTTTAATCATACGCCTCACCGTCTCATGTCATCTCATCATTTTATCTCACCGCATTGGGTGAGAGATATTTTAAACATTTTAACTACATTATGTACATTAAGATATAACCCATAATATACCAATAGCATTTTTCTTAAAATAGATAGTTTATTTTCCTTCAAACATCTTATAAACAGATAACTTCATCATTTTGTACTTTAAACAATTAAAACATATTCATTTATATAATGACAACAAAAACTGAGAAGAATGTCAATTAGGATCTGATAACTTCATTGTTTTGTTTGTTATAATTTGTTGTTATTTTGTTTTATGAAATTTGATATTAAATTAAATATCGAATTTGGTGATTGATTGATTAATTTTATGGAGTTAGGTGTTAATTTTAAAATGTTCCATTATGTTGATTATTGATTCAGGTTTATATTTTTTCTTTTAAAAAAGTTTTTTGATGATATATGTAAGTTTGTATGCATTTTTAAAATTTTATATTTAAAAACTGAAAACAAGAAATATACATAAATATATCAGACCAATTTTGACCGATCTAACAAAATAAACACCCCTACCAAGCGTACATACATATAATTTGAAAAATAATTAAGTAGACATGGTGTATAAGCAGATACATATATTAAAAATTCAAAATTTGCCCACATCACCCACCAACCCAAATTATGTTGGGCATCTAGCAAGTGGAGTGGCAAGCCTCCTTGGCAGGCATCCGTGGCAGTTGGGCAATTTGCTCGCTCTTCTACGAATGGTCTACTATATCTAGTGCGAGTGTAATAATCAATATTTATGTAATTAGTAGCGTTCGATAAATTAGCTAGTTTATATGATTCAAAATATTATTTTGATGTGTCTTTCTACTATCTAGATCCCCTTATCTCTCTATGGGTTGGCCTTAATCCTCTTATAGCGCCTCCCCTTGATTGTCTTAGATAATTTGTTGGTTTTTTGCGGCTCTTACCTTTTGAGTCTCTATATTTCCCTGTTTTGGGGCGTTAGTTCTTTTCAGTGCTTTTGTTTCTTATTGAAGGTTTGTCCTAAATCTTTGCTTGTATATAATTACTCTTATTCGGGGATTGATCAGTCTCTTTCTCCTCGCTCCCGCACGGCCACGGATATATCTGCTCTTATCTTCACCGCCCGCACACCCAGCCGTACGTAGAGATAATTGTCTGCTTCACCTTCAATGAATGGTCACAAATATTCCAAGTATCCGAATCTCCTTTTAACACACCACCCAAGGCAATATTAATAATAATTAAGAGAAACTATGACAAATGAATAATTTATTAATAATAATCTTGTGTTTCAAATAACTAGTTCCACATTTTGAACACCGCGATTATTAAACTGTAGCACACAGTGAAGATGCACTACTATTGTTGTGGTCCCTTAACAAATAAATTAAAAATATTTATTTATAAACAATAATTCTAACTTACAAATTTCCAGTCTACCCGATAATATTTTACGGACGTTACCGACGAAAGATTTGTGTTATTTTCCTTCCACGTGCGCCACGCAAACTACGAATCTTGTGCTGGCACTGGCAGCCGGAAGGATAAGTCTTAAGTCCACGAATTAGTCAATGCTAGATGGACAACTCTATTAGACAACTTCTTTGACAATTTATGTCAAAATTACACATCTATCCCCAAGTTGCAATTACATCTACCGCCCATGCCTTCTTTCTCATTCAATCTACCACTCATACAAAATATAAATTTTATGTATTTTGTAATTATTTTATGTATAAATAATTATACATATTTTTATGTTATTATTTATTTATATTACTAAAATTAAAAGGTTAAAAATTGTATATAAAATTATACAAAATCATAATATCATATTTCACAAGAGTCAAAAATTATATGTAAAATTATATAAAATCGCAGCATTGTATTTCAAAAATTATATGTAAAATTATACAAAATCATAATGTCATATTTATATATTTATAAACAATAATTCTAAGATTCACACGCAGAAACCACACTCCTTTGCTTCCTCTAACAATGGCCAGCCCCGCTAGCTCTCTCCCTCTCTATCAAAGATTCACCCGAAGAAACTACATTTCTCGAACCATTGAACTTGTCATCCTCTTCCTCCTCCTCTCTCTCCTGCTCCATCGCCTCCTCTCTCCCAGAATCCATGGATTCGCCTGGCTCCTGGCCTTTCTCTGCGAGTCTTGGTTCACTTTCGTGTGGGTTCTTGTTGTCAGCACCAAGTGGAACCAAGTCGAGTTCAAAACTTACCCTCACCGCCTCTTGCAAAGGTATACGTGCACCTGCCCAATTCTTGCGTTCGAGTTTATACCAAAGTGAGGAATCTTATCCACAGAAGACTTTTCTCTAACTGTGTGTTTGGTTGTGGTTTTGGATGGTAGATTGGATAGGAAAGTGCAGCTCCTTCCTGTGGACATGTTTGTGACAACGGCTGATCCAGTCTTGGAGCCGCCAATCCTCACTGTGAACACCGTGCTCTCCTTGTTGGCCGTCGACTACCCGCCCGATAAGTTGGCCTGCTACGTCTCCGACGACGGCGGCTCTCCTCTCACCTTCTACTCGTTGGTTGAAGCCGCAAAGTTTGCCAGGCTCTGGGTTCCTTTCTGCAAGAAGTACGGAATCCAGGTCCGGGCTCCCTTCCGGTACTTTTCCGGTCAGTCCTCCTCTTCTCAGGATGCTTCGCCGGAGTTCCAGCAAGAGAGAAAGAAGATCCAGGTGGGTTAATTAATTTATATCAGTTTATTATGATGTCATTTTAAGCAACATAATAATCAAACTAAAGCCTCTCTCTCTCTCTCTCTCTCTCTGTTGTCTTAATTTGCAGTACGAGTATGAACATCTTTGCCGGATAATTGAAGATGCATCCAGAAGGCCTCTTCTTTGTGAGCTCGTTGGCGAGTTTAAGGATTTCTCAAACATACAACGTGGGAATCACCCTGCCATAGTTAAGGTATTTTAGTAATTAATTAAGTACCAGTCTGTTAGGTTGGTTTGTTAATTAGGAGACCTTTTGTTTTGCAAAAATTAAAGAAAGATTATACTTGTATGTTGTGAAGGATGTTATTTTCACAACTGGAAGCAGTAGCCTTGCTATTGCAATTTACCAAATATCAATTCATCTTGTGGGTAAAAAAAATTAATAATTAACAGTAAATTTTTACAATTGACTGGAATCACCTTCCTTTAATCAATTAGGTTATATGGGAGAACAAGAATTCAGATGATGAATCAGTGCCACATCTTATCTATATTTCCAGAGAAAAACGCCCCAATCACCCACATAATTTCAAAGCTGGCGCCATGAATGTGCTTGTAAGAATTTTGATTTGATTTTTTGTTAAATAATCTAATATTATTCTATTACTTAATTATTAATCTAATAATGTCATTAATACTGTGATATTAACAGACAAGAGTCTCAGGAGTGATAACAAATGCTCCAATTATGTTAAATTTAGACTGTGATGTGTTTGTAAACAATTCCAAAATTATTCTTCATGCAATGTGTTTGTTGATGGGCATGAATGAAAAAGATTGTGGATTTGTTCAATCTCCACAATGCTTCTACGGTGGATTGAAGGATGACCCATTTGGAAATCAATTTGAGGTCTTCATGCAGGTATGTAATTTTTCTTTTCAAATATATGAAAGTAATTTTTTAGAGTAAATTACACTTTGGCATCCCTAAAATTTTGCTAAATTATAGTATGTACCCTCCACAATTTAAAAATAACGTGACTTCCCTATTTATTATACTAATGTTAAGAAATCCATATAAGTATATAAATTATTAGGAGTATTTGTGTGATGTAGATCAAAGACATTGAACAATTTGATACAACTTTTGAATGCTACAAGCGGTTAATTAATGTAATATTTGAAATAAATTTCATTTTTGTCTTAGCAAAATCCCATTTAAAGCAACTAAAAAATATTTTAGTTAGTTTTTAAAATTTAAAATTCTATGATAATTTTGCTTACTGAAAAAACAAATTTATTTCCTAGAAATCATTTCCAACTAAGACTAAACAAGCTTTCTTTGGGATGTGTTGCATCATCAGTACTTGGTGTGTGGATTTGTGGGCATTCAAGGACCCTTCTACCAAGGAACAAACTGCTTTCACAGGAAAAAAGTTATCTATGGCTCCTCACCAAATGACAAGCAAATCAACGGTGAAAAATCATCTACTTCAGTTAAAATTTATGTAGTCGAAGTAATATAACTTTAAAACCTACAATGCTTTTGTAATAATTTATTTTCATGCTCTGGTGGATAGCAAAGTTGAAGAACATTGAGGCATTGAAGAGCATTTATGGAAGTTCAGTGGAGCTCACCACATCAGTTGCTGAGACCCTGTCAGGCTTGAGAACTGGAACTTCACATGATGATTTGTTGGGTTCCATAGAGGCAGCTCGCACTGTTGCTGGCTGTGGCTACGAGTGTGGTACCAAATGGGGCAGCGAGGTGAAAACTTCTTCTTTTCATATTACCACCATTTTAACTCTTACTGTTACGTCATTTGATACTACTTTTAGAGTTAAAAATATGTGAGATATTCTTAAAATTTTGACAGCATTTTTGAAGTTTTGAAAATTATGTTAACCTCCTCTCTCATAAACAGACGTTAAGTAATTGCTGTAAAATGTATGTAAAATCTTAGAGATTTTCATATGACATAAATGTAATTGCACAAGATTGATACAACTAGTAAGTGAATTGATAATAATAAATATTTTAAAAAGAATCTAAAATTTAGACAAAAATATGATATTTGTGCCCTCTTTTAACAGGTTGGATGGATGTACGGATCTACAGCAGAAGACACGCAAACTGGTATTTGCATCCACGGGAAGGGTTGGAAATCAGCCTACTGCACGCCTGACCCACCTGCCTTCTTGGGCTGTGCAACTTCTGGTGGGCCTGCAACCATGATCCAACAAAAGAGGTGGTCTACTGGGCTCCTTGAAGTTCTGTTCGGCCCGAAAAGTCCACTCATCCTTACGCTAAGAGGGAGGCTCCAATTTCGACAAGGTCTGGCTTATTTATATGCGCTTTTGTGGGGCCTACGATCCATTCCCGAGCTCTGTTACGCTGCTCTGCCAGCCTATTGTATCATCGCCGACACTCATTTCTTGCCCAAGGTACATGTCTTGCGACTAAAAAATATATTATGATACTGCATTATTAGAGTGATTATGTGTTATTATGTACATAGAAATTTTGAATATATGATAGTAATCTACCTTCAGTTTTAAATTTATCAAAAATTACTTACTATCAAGCATTTAGAAACAGTAATCCATTTTAAAAGGCACTGAAATATATATATATATATATTTAACTATGCAACAATACCCATCACCTACTCACCATTGACAATTCTTTCAATGTGAGGTCTATCTAGGAGTGTGCATTCGGTTATAACCGAACCGAACCATCCTATTTTGTCTAACCGAACCAAACCGACATTATGGATATTACCGAACCGAATCGACTTAATTTATTAATCGAAATAACCGAAACCGAATTAACTGATTTAGATTTTAAACTAACCGAACTGAAAAAATAGCTCAGAAACCAAACCGAATTAACCGAAATGGCTGTAAAGTAACCGAACCAAAGATTAAACCGAAAAGTAATCCAAAAACGGAATTGAAAACACTAAAAACACCAACATCATCAACAGCAAAGAGTGACACTAAAAACCCATTAACAGAAAAAACACCTAATCAATACAAATCAAACGAATCCAATACAATTAACAGCAGAAAGCACAGTTTTAACTATGACAATAACAACAGTGCATTCTGCACAAGAATCCAATACAACAAAAAAAATTAACCAACAAATTTGCAAAAGAGAAACAACTAACCAAATCACAACGAGTTAAACAAATCAAACGAATTAACCAACGAATTCGCAAAAAGTCAAAGCATCAACGAACCAAATCGTATTACCAACTAGATCGGACATGACAATCAAAACCACAGGACGATTAAGTTGCCGAAATCATATTACCTTCTCAAATCAAAGACGGCGATACCCGCAAGATCATTCACTCCTAAGTTGCCGAAACCAACCAGATTGTTCATGTTGACGGTGAGGAGGGGGAAATGGCTTAGGGTTTTCTATCGCGTTCGACAGGGTGGGGGGTGGGCTGGGTGTTGGGTGGGGGAGAAGCCGACAGTGAAGGTGTTTGGGTCTGAAAGCGAGGGTGAGGGTGAGGGTGAGGGTGAGGGTGAGGGCGAGGGCAAGGGCGAGGTGAGGGTTAGCCGGCGACCTAGGGCTAGGGTCGATCCTTCTAGTCTTCGATGACCGGGGGGTTGGGTGTTTGGACTTGGGTGGGAAGAAGCCGACGGTGAAGGGCTTGAAGGCGTTTGGGTCTGACGAAGACGACGATGCATCGATGGCGAGGTTAGGGTTAGCCACCAAAGACCTAGGGCTAGGGTTGGTGCTTCGACGACGAGTGAGGGGGACTGGGTGTTGGGTCGGGTGGGGGAGAACGACGAAGGCGTTTGGCTCCGACGGCGATGTGAAGTTTAAAGATGGCGATGGGCGGGGATGGGTGGGGGGTCTGTGAGGTGGTCGGTCTCTCTCTCTCTCAGAGCGAGCTATCAGGCTATCAAGGAAGAAGAAAGGCAAGGCAAATGTTGAATGGACCGATAGAACAGAAGGCAGTAGCAATCAACACGGGTCGATTAGCGCGGGTCGGTTCGGTTATTCAAGTTTTTTTGCCTAAATAATCGAACCGAACCGAATACCCGAACTTTTTGCAAACCACTAACTGAACCCGAACCGCCCACCATGAAAAATCGAACCAAACCGACTGAATCAATCGGTTCGATTTAATTGGTTTAACCGATTTTATGCTCACCCCTAGGCCTATCAATAATACCCAACATTTTTTTTGGTACCCAGTTTTATGTATATATACATAAAACCCATCACCTGCTCACCATTGACAATTCTTTTGATGTGGGGTCTATGAGCGTTGCCGTGAATAATCACTCATTAAATGGTCTATTCTAACATGTGATAACTTATTTATTTATTTTCTTTAAAAGTTGGAATAGAACCCCGACATTTTTTTGGGTACCCAGTTGTGTTAGTCAAGAGCTTGGGTTCAACTGATTAATGAGAGAAGGACCAACTGATGTTGAAGGATTTTGTCCCGTTCCTCTTTTAGAGTCATGTCAATTAAAAAAAGCAAAGAGAGAGTGGTCCATTTTAAGAACACTGATTATACTTATGTCCAAGTCATATTCTTTATGATTTTATATTACATAATTTAAGAGTTGAAAAAAAAGATCAATAATGATATTGATGATAGTATTTATATATGATAAATTATCACATCTCTACCTGTTGAGTACTTATAAAAACAAATGTGAGACTAGTTCTGCCCATATAATTTTTAATGTTCAAATCAGTATAATAAATGAACTATAAATATATATCAACATTATGAGATTTTTTATTCACCGTGAGAGTTTCATCTTGTATATAGGCAAAATGAGATAGTATGTTTTCGACGTTATGTTTGAAATTCTCAAAACTTGATCACCTTAAATTGTAGACAAATTTCTTAAACCAAATAAAAATAACATCGAATTTGAATTTTTTTTAAATGAAGTGAAATAAGATATTTGGATTTATCTCTAATACTCCCCTATTTGATTATCTAGAGTTAGAAGAAAATACATCGAACCAAATAGACTTAGAGTTAGCGAAGATTTAATCAGATTAGATAGACTTAGTTTTTCAGGATTAAGATTGACGAGTTGCATTTTGTAAATTTATCCTTTTAATCTGAGTTGGTTAAGAGAATATGTCTCAAACGAGATTAATTATTTCATTTCTTTGGGTATTTCCTCATCAAATATATTTCAAGAATAATCTATAGTAAAGCATTAAAGATTAACAAAATGTGTCAAGAATTATATTGTTGTAAAACTAATGCTAACTATTGGGAACGATTATTAAATACACATCGTTTATATTTATTAAATGTTATTTTTAGATCTTAATATTTTTTATTGGTTAATCTTATTGTAATAAATGGATTTGTCTTAACTTAACACCAACTAACAAAAAGTACAAAAATGTTATTTTTACACTGAATTACTATATTAATTTCTCATTACACTCAACATTGA
Source organism: Diospyros kaki (assembly GCA_036245055.1). Taxonomy (NCBI): domain Eukaryota; kingdom Viridiplantae; phylum Streptophyta; class Magnoliopsida; order Ericales; family Ebenaceae; genus Diospyros; species Diospyros kaki. Next base: position 33,297,847 of record BSEG01000011.1, read on the forward strand.
TATATTATGCATTCACCTCTACACTAAATAATCCTACCCATCCCATCAAAATTAAGTGTCACCCAAAGTGCAAAAAGCTTCCTGCTTAACTAACATTTTCTGCAAAAAGTTTTAATCTAAAAAAAAATTATAAAGAATATACTCTATTTAAAAAATGATATTTAGTTGGTCCGGCCATTGCATAGCATTGTTAATTAATTATATTTAGTTGGCCTGGCCATGCAGGTGGGAGATCAAGGCTTCGTGATAACCAGCTTCCTCTTCCTCATCTACAACTTCTACACTCTATCTGAGTACTTACGAATTGGCCTGTCAATCCGTGCCTGGTGGAACAACCAGAGAATGTCGAAGATCGCCGCCATGAACGCCTGGTTCTTCGGAGCCTTGAGCGTCGGCCTCAAGCTCCTTGGAATCTCGAACACTGTCTTCGAAGTCACCGAGAAGGAACAACCAGGTACCGGCGACGACAAGGATGCCGACGCCGGGAGGTTCACATTCAATGACTCCCCAATATTTATTCCTGGCACCACCGCGTTGCTGGTGAACCTGGTGGCTCTGGCCGTCGCAGTGCTAGGGTTTCGCCCTGCTCCCGGCGGAGACGGGTTCGGGACTGGGGAGATTGTTTGCAGCGTCTGTGTGGTGCTGCTTCTCTGGGCATTCTTGAAAGGCTTGTTTGGGAGAGGGAAATACGGGATTCCATTGCCGACCATTTACAAATCGGCGGCTTTGACAACGTTGTTTGTGCAGTTAAGCAAAATGGGCTCCTCCAGTTGAGTCTTCTGTAATGATTTGCTATGGTTACTCTGCATGTTTGAACAAATTAATTGATAGTTTTCAGTGCTGGCCGACGTCACAAAGGCTTTCATGGAAAGTCGTCCTGTTTTCATTTTGTTGAATTGTTATATATATATATATATCAAATGGAGGTTTGATTCTTAATTTGTGAAGCGTGTGGTTATATTACAAAAATATGTCCAAAAAAATGAAAATTGAAAATATTTTGATGTGATCTATCCCAAAAATGAAAATGAAAAATGAAAAAATTATATTCATGCTATGGGCGAAAAAAATTATTGGTAAACTACTAAGAAAATGACAGTGAAAACTAAAAATATTAAAGTCATGTTGTGGGTGAAAAAAAAAATTATTGATAACCCTACAATTATTCAAACATTACAATTATTGGTTTTAAATTTAATATGAATAATTTAATTAAATAATAAAAAAATCTAGTCGTCGAATTATTATTTGTCGCCTACAATTTGCTGAATCTGGTGTGGAGGTGATAAAACTCATCAAACTTGGTGTGGGTCACCCTGAAAACGACTAGAAAACAAGCAAATCTAGTTGTTGGACTCGTTTGTCATTGGAAAACTCACTAGTTAGGTGTAGTCATCGGGCATGATTGCAGTGTTGCCAAATCTACTACTATAAAGAGCTTGAAACTCTTTAGATCTGGTGAGTTTACCACGAAAATAGTTGGATCTATTAATCAAGTCACTAGAGCCACTCTTAGTCGAAAAACCCACGAGTTAGGTGCAGTTGGTTGACCATGACTGCAATGTCACTAAATCTACTACAAAGAGTCTAAAACTCACCAAACTTAGTGAGTTTGTCGTGAAAATAGTTAATTATGGTAAATTAGTTTCAAGAGCCCCTCATTGCTGGAAATACCAATGACATTAAGTGCAATGTAAGTTGGGTCGATAGAGTGGTCATACTTGGTGTAGAAAGATTGCAATCGTGCTAGAGCTATTAAGTTTGTCGGGCTAAAAACATCGTCGAAAATAAGAGCTAGGTCACTAGTATGGCTCTGATGTAGGATTGCTAGAAACTTTGTGATGTTAGCTGTAAAACCTGAGAACTTTGGGTTAAATAAGAAATAAGTATTTTATTAGAAAAATGGTACTTGGGAAAAATAGGTATCAAAATAGGCTGAGAAATTGATCGAATCGACTACAGGGAGTACCCTGAAGTCGATATGTCTAAAGAAAATGATTCGATATTGTTGAGTATTTCGAGGTATCCTGAATTTTGTCAAATGTGAGCAGTTCTAACCCAAAATTGGTTTATTCAAAATGGTTCTATCTTAAACTTGTTTAGTTTTGTGCAAATGGTTTTCTTGCATAATGAATGGTTTTAACTTGTGATGGTTGGTTTCATATGAGTATGTCTCAAAATGTGTTATGCATGTGCATTGAATTTCGTGCGATAAATTGTGTGTATGAAATGTTGTTTTATGCATTGAATTATGTTTTGTGGCATTGCCTTGTTTTATGGGATGTCAACCTATGATGTGGCACTTGAAGTGATAGCACTAGGGAAGCGTGCCAAAGAAAAATGCCCATTTGTGATGAGGACTGAGAGTGGATACCACCATTGCGAGTCAACAAATGGCAGGGCTGAGAGTATACACCACCCCGAACAGGCTTAAGTGGCGGGGCTGCGAGTGAACACTACCTTAAGAGACCTTTGAACGGTAGTATCACTACAAAAAAAATTAGTTTTAGTAACGGATTTTGTGACGGGGATGCTCCCGTCACTAATTTGTGACGGGTTTAGTGATGGAAAGCCGTCACTAAAATGGTTTAGTGACGGTCTGAAATTACCGTCACAAAATTGTGACGGGATATCTATTTCCGTCTCAAATAGTGACGGGATGGTGTATCCCGTCGCAAAATAGTGACGAAAAATAATCTCCCGTCGCAAAGCAGCGACGGGAGAGAGGTGTCCCGTCGCAGTTCTGCGACGGAACTGACGCCCTGTCGCAGGTCTGCGACGGGGACTGACAACCTGTCGTAGTTCTGCGACGGGCTGACATTTCCCATCGCAGGTCTGCGACGGGGACTGACTCCCCATCGCAGAACTGTGACGGGACATGTCAGTCCCGTCGCAGTTCTGTGATGGGACGGACGCCCCGTCACAGAACTACAACGGGCTAACATTTCCCATCGCAGTCTTCCCTTTAAAACCCCCCCTTTTCCCTCTTCCCCACTCTCCACACCTTTGAACGCCCCCTCCCTTTCTCTCACTCTCTCGATTCTTCTTCTTCTTCATAGTCTCTGTAATACCCCATGTTTAGATAAGACTGCCACGTAGTTTTAATAAGTTTAGGATACCGAAAAATGGATTTTATAGCAATTTCGGATACCGAATGGACTACAGGGAGTGTCTCGGGGTAAAATTATTTAAGGAAAATTATATGGTCTCGACAAGCGTATCGAGATAGGATTTATGGTATTGAAAGAAATCGAATTCGGAACAGTTTTCGGTACAGCTAAAATACAGCTATCATTTAGACTGTAAAACCGAATCATTGTAAGAGGCTCCTAAAAAAATCAACGGAACCCTAGGGGGGCTTCGATTTTGCGTAACGAGCAACCCTTCAGTGGTTTTAGGACGAAACAATAGCCCGGTAAGGACACTGGGGCGAATCGTCATTTTCAACTAAGCTTTAAAATTATTAATTTTGTGTTTTCAGTATCGAAATATCAATTAATTCAGTGTTTGAGGATATTATTATAATTAGAGAATTATTCTAATAAATTTTAAGATAAAATTTGGAGTTAATACATAATTTTTATATATTAAATGTAATATATAATAAATATAGCATATATATATATATATATGTGGGTGTGGCTGTGTGTGCGTGAATGGCAGTCTCTGCAAAATTTTGATGGCCAAGATTTGGAAGCTAGATTTGAGGAGTAATCCTGCAAGAGAAGAGATTTGAATGCATTAAATGTGTAATAAATTAGTATAGTATATAATATAGTTATATATATATAAGTAATAAATGTGCTGTGCGTGTGTGCGTTCTGGGAAGCGTTTAATGCCGCGATTTGGGCTGCAGAATGTGGCTGTAAGCAATTAATAGAGAGATTGTGAGCAGCTGAAATTAAGGAAACGTGGCAGCAAAGTAATTAAGAGAGCAGCTGAATTCAATGAAGCAATTAATGGGGAGATTTTTGCATTAAATGAGATGCGTAATGCGCAAGCTTGTAACAGTGAAGCCAGCGCCTATAAATAGGCAGTGAATTGAGCAATGGAGAAGCACCAAGGAGCTCGAGAGAGATCAAGCAAGGGAGAGAGAGAGAGAGAGAGAGTATGGGGAGAGAGTTAAAAGGAGGTGCGGCCATGGCAGCCATGGCCGCAACCATGGAAGCACCACGACGAGTAGGGGAGGTCGCCGAAGCATCAGCGGTGGCGGCGGGCAGCGTGGTGGCAATCAGAGACTCGACTGGAAGCGGCAAGGGCAACCGAGAGGTGGCCAAAATCCGGCTGCACAAGCAGCGGCGGCCATGGCCGCAAGTTGCTGCAGCGAGCCAGCAGCAGCCGCGGCTAGCAAGGGCCGCGTATGGCTGCCAGCAGCGGCGCGGCAGCGAGGCAGTGGCCGGGGAGGGCGGAGGCGATCGACGGAGGACGGCGGCGGCGGCTGGCCAGTGGCTGGAGCGGTGGGCGGCAGTTGCAGGCGGGCTGATGCCCAGTTCGTGTGCAGCCGCGGGTGAAGAAAAAGAAGAAGAAAGGGAAGAAGAAGAAGAAGAAGAAGAAGGAAGAAAAAGAAGAAAAGAAGAAAGAAGAAGAAGAAATGAAGAAGGAAGGAGGAAGAAGTTGCAGGTGGCGGGCGCGGGAGGAAGAAACAGAGGAGGAGGAAGAAGGAGGAAGAAAGAAGAAAGAAAAAGAAAAAAAGAAAAGAAAAAGAAAAGAAAGAAAAGAAAGAAGGAAAAAAAAGAAGAAAAAATAGAAGAAATAAGGGGAAAATTCTAGAAAAAATCCCGAAAGATAGGAAATCATGTTTCGGTGATATCCCGAAGATTTTGGTGAGAAAAACGGCTCGGGCACGCTTTTCGGGAATATCGCACGCAAATCGAGAAAATCGGAGATGCTAAGCCAAGGTGAGTAAAATTCTCTAGAAAATTCCAGAAATTCAAAAATATTATTTTATGAATTTTCGTGGTAAAATATTTGAGAAAATATTTCTAGAAATATTTAATTTAGAATTATTGAGAAAAAATAGGGAGAAATAGAGGAAAAATTATAGAAAATGCCAGAAATTATGGAAAAATAAGTTTAATGTTTATTTAAATACCTATGATGATTAGGATGCTTTGAGGTCAAAGTTGAGGTATTTGGCGCGAATTTTGAGGTTGGCACGCAAATCGAGGTAAGGCACGGATTACGAGGTAGCCCGATGAGCTCTAAAAGGTAAGTGGTACTTCCTCGAAAGTGTTTTCCATCATATTGACATGCCCTGATATGTATCTATCACGTAGAATGCATACATGACTATGAAATGCATGAATACACGTTGATATCATTGATCACACGCATATGAGGCCGTAGGGAGTACGAACTGGCACCGCTGCCTTACCAAGGGTGCACCCATACACCCCGGCTTCGAAAGAGGTGGCCGCTAAAATGGTGGGTAGCATGAGGGTGCAGTTGACACCTACGAGGAAAGACATTGCATACACTCATGACATAGCATTATGTACCCTTACTTAGATGGTTCATCATCTAACTTGGGTTCGCCCCTGGAACATTCAACGTTCCAGTCGGGACTTGCAGAGATGATTTCGAGATTAATGATGTGTGATGACGCGAGACGTCAAGAAACGAGAAAATGTGTCATGTATGTAATGATATGAATAGTTAAGGATTATGTACATTTGTTTTACTTTTCGAAGGTTATGTACCAACGTTTGTAATAAGTACTTGTCTAGTTATTCATGTATATATTGTCATGAGCAGGTTCGATTCAGCTTCCGCTTTGTATTTATTTTCTAGTGTAGATATCTTACACTAGATAAGGCCTTAGGAGATTTTGGGATAATGTAATGAAAAAAAAAAAAATAAGACCCAATTTTCCTAAGGTATAACACGCCCTGAAGAAACGGGCTGTTACAGTTGGTATCAGAGCTTAAGTTGTATTAGAAATCTTAAGTGACTTTGATACAGTTAGTATAAGAGCTTAAGTTACTGGAGATTTATAAGAAGTCTAATTTGGTGACTTAGGGATTGCTGATGATTTAGAAATTGTTAATTTAGAGCAAGAAGATTTATGAGAAGTTTGATTTGGAGACTTAGGAAAAGTTGAATAGGAATTGAGAAACTTATGATATTTCGGTTAACATTTTCGGAGAATAAAATTTGAAAATTTCGATGTTTGATTTTGATTGAGGTAAAGTTATCTCGATAAGAGAAACGATAGGAATTTGAGGATTAATATTTGAGGTTATACGATAAATGATAGTTAGCAAGAATGGTTGAATCATGATCCCTACTTAGAGATTTGGGAATGGTCGACTGAAGTTTTAGAGGTTATTGATTTGAGAATCTAATCTTGCTAAGCAATAAAACGCCCGTTCGAGATAATCTAGCTATTGATGTTAGAATTTGACGATATGATTCGGGTGTAAGGATCAAATTATAAGTATTTCGAGCATCATTTAGTATCTCGAAAATAGGATGTGTAGATCAGAGATTCGACGAATTAAGTTAAGCGAGAGACCGAAGATGGTCAAATGATAGCGTATGAATCAATGAGCTGGCAGTGGTGTAACCGATGTGACTCGCAAAGACGGGATAAGAACCCTAGCAGCGTGATGACACTACTGGTTCGGTGTTCTCAGTGACAGATCTAGATCTAGGGACCCACGTGCAGATGGTTGAGGGATGGCTTGCGATAAGGTACGGGAAGCCCGTCGATCGAAGCATCATGTCAGATTGCCTGGGAGACGATCAGATGCTGAAAATCTGAGACAGCCCAGTAGGGTCTGTACCTTGTATGGGTCTAAGTCCCAATGGTCTAGGAGCGAGGTGTGCCATTGGTTGTGATTGATCGAGGCCAGAGAATCAACCCGAAATGAAATGGATTGAATATGGACTGAGTGTCCTACTTAAAGAATTGTATCAGAGTTCGCGGTCATCTTGGGAGTAGGTGACACGACGAACGGTGCGAAGCTCGAGGAATAGAATGCCACAATATATAGTATGGCAATAGGGTCATGGATAGTCGAAGTCAACTGGATTTAAAGAGCGAAACGCAAGAGTCAGTGGATTCTCGATAAACGAGATTTTGGGTAGTAGAGCATGGCCAGTTCAAGGCCATAAATTGTGAGATGGCAATCTCAGTTTGATGAAGAGATCAGGTACCTAAAAGACGAGAGTTGCTTGTGGGTCGTATTGACCCTAAGGAGGGATGATAAAAAAAAAAAAAACCTAGTCAATAGAGGTTCTGACTACGGTACAATATGCCCAGTGGACTCAAGGATTCGAGAATTTGTGAGAGAAGACTCGTGAATAAGTTATGCCTTGTGTGAACCTGAATTGTTAATTGAAGTTTAAAGAATCATTCGGTAAAAGTCCTCGGAAGTCTGAGGTTCAGTTGTTTTTAGGAAATAATTAGAACCAGGTATGTGATCTAAATAGAAATCTTCAAAGATGAATTGATTTCCGTAAGAATTAGAGTGTCATGAGTAACGTAAGTACCTGCTTGCTCTAACTGATAGTATAATTACAGGATTGATGTTTTTAAAAATCTTTGGCGTGTTTGAAAGAGACAGGTAATGACAAATGTGTCAGGATAGATCGAAATCCATTGGAGATTGAGAATTTTCGATTTGGGAGAATGGAACTCCTGTTGGGCTAAGCGGTTAGTCTAGATAACCTTAATAGGCAAATCAGGAGATGTGTAGCTAGACGATCACTAAAGTGATGTAAGCAAGTTATGAAAATAAGGAGCTTGTCAATATGTGGTACGGCCACTTGTGGTCAATGAAAAGCCGTGAGAAAATTAAGAAAGTGAGAAAAATGTCAGAATGTGCTCTCGGAAGATTTATTGGAATTATTTCTTAGTGATGAAATTGTCAATAAATAGCTTGAGGTTATTAGACGCCTAGTTATAAGTAGCTCAATTGAGGACGTAAATTATTGAGCTTTGAAAAATGTGATAATTAAGAGTCGATCTCTTTACCTCAAATTTGATGAACAGTTGCAAGAGGCTGAGGTAATTGCGATTGATGTGCAACCAAGAGATGAGACATTCCGAAATCGGAAATAATTTGACCAAAGTACCATCTGCATTGAAGTCACGTGGTAATTGTGTCTATTGAGGATATTGGTGCACTCCTCGAATGAGGAAACGCATGAGGAACATTGAGGATAAGGTTCGGGAACGCTGCGATAGATGTTAAGACTAAGACTTGCTAGGTCATGAGCCAATCGAGAAAGAAATGATGAGAGCATGAGGCTCCGTGTCAAGAACGTGAAATCAAGGTCAAGGATTGAAAGTTTCGAAAGTCAGACGTCCAGTAGGTTTCAAGAAACGAACCCAATGTTTTGAGTAGAAGTTGGTTCAAGCAAAAGTCAGTAACTTGAGTAAATAGCTCCAAAAGGATCGAGCATGATTGAAATGAGTTGACATAAAACGTTATTACTAGAAGAATAATTTGAGGATTAAATGATTAATTTGATGATATAAAATGTTGTTTGAGGATCACTTCGAAAAGTTCGAGGAGTCATTTAAGTTATGAGTATATGGATAAATAGGTATTAGATTAGCAACCAAGTAACAAAGGAACAAGCAATGCAAATAAATTAGTATTGCTAGACTTAGAAGGCAACGTTAAATTTCGGTCAAAGTTTTGGAGACAAATAGAATCTATTGTACATAGTTGTGGTCAATTGTCAGAAACTTGAGGTTATATCGGGAAATGAATACCTATAAGAGTGAAGAAACAACAGAAATCTCGAATAGATTAGCACAAGTAAAGATTAAGCAATGATGACTTAAGGTGAGACATAGCTAGTTTCGAGGACATGTGATAAACACTGACTTGTTATGGCAGTCTGGAAGCTTATGAAACAACTTCGTGATGACAAGATAAGTGATGTTTGAGGAGTTGAGGATTTAAGGATGCATGATGACACAAAAAAAAAAATATATTTTTGAGGATCGATTTGGTAAAAGTTAAGATGTATCAAGATCAGGGACTTTGTGTCAAGATTAGAAATTATCAAAGCACGATCGATTGATTCAAAATAGATGACGTCGTAGGAAATCAGGATTAAAGAAATGTCGTAAGAAAATTAAAAATTGAGAATATGGATATAAGAGCCGCAGGCCCATTATGATAATGTGAGTGCCAACTTAGATAGGAGCTCGAGTGGAGACTCGTGGCCCAAGAACCGAGTTATGTGGATAGTAGCTGGGAAGAGAAATCCGAAAGGAATGGGTGGTTGACAAATGGATTATCTAGGATTTGATAAAAGTGGTTAGCCCAAGAGTTTTGATTTTGAGGTTTAGGATACGGCAAATTTCGAGGACGAAATTTTTGTAAGGAGGGGAGAATGTAATACCCCATGTTTAGATAAGACTGCCACGTAGTTTTAATAAGTTTAGGATACCGAAAAATTGATTTTATAGCAATTTCGGATACCGAATGGACTACAGGGAGTGTCTCGGGATAAAATTATTTAAGGAAAATTATATGGTCTCGACAAGCGTATCGAGATAGGATTTATGGTATTGAAAGAAATCGAATTCGGAACAGTTTTCGGTACAGCTAAAATACAGCTATCATTTAGACTGTAAAACCGAATCATTGTAAGAGGCTCCTAAAAAAATCAACGGAACCCTAGGGGGGCTTCGATTTTGCGTAACGAGCAACCCTTCAGTGGTTTTAGGACGAAACAATAGCCCGGTAAGGACACTGGGGCGAATCGTCATTTTCAACTAAGCTTTAAAATTATTAATTTTGTGTTTTCAGTATCGAAATATCAATTAATTCAGTGTTTGAGGATATTATTATAATTAGAGAATTATTCTAATAAATTTTAAGATAAAATTTGGAGTTAATACATAATTTTTATATATTAAATGTAATATATAATAAATATAGCATATATATATATATATGTGGGTGTGGCTGTGTGTGCGTGAATGGAAGTCTCTGCAAAATTTTGATGGCCAAGATTTGGAAGCTAGATTTGAGGAGTAATCCTGCAAGAGAAGAGATTTGAATGCATTAAATGTGTAATAAATTAGTATAGTATATAATATAGTTATATATATAAGTAATAAATGTGCTGTGCGTGTGTGCGTTCTGGGAAGCGTTTAATGCCGCGATTTGGGCTGCAGAATGTGGCTGTAAGCAATTAATAGAGAGATTGTGAGCAGCTGAAATTAAGGAAACGTGGCAGCAAAGTAATTAAGAGAGCAGCTGAATTCAATGAAGCAATTAATGGGGAGATTTTTGCATTAAATGAGATGCGTAATGCGCAAGCTTGTAACAGTGAAGCCAGCGCCTATAAATAGGCAATGAATTGAGCAATGGAGAAGCACCAAGGAGCTCGAGAGAGATCAAGCAAGGGAGAGAGAGAGAGAGAGAGTATGGGGAGAGAGTTAAAAGGAGGTGCGGCCATGGCAGCCATGGCCGCAACCATGGAAGCACCACGACGAGCAGGGGAGGTCGCCGAAGCATCAGCGGTGGCGGCGGGCAGCGTGGTGGCAATCAGAGACTCGACTGGAAGCGGCAAGGGCAACCGAGAGGTGGCCAAAATCCGGCTGCACAAGCAGCGGCGGCCATGGCCGCAAGTTGCTGCAGCGAGCCAGCAGCAGCCGCGGCTAGCAGGGGCCGCGTATGGCTGCCAGCAGCGGCGCGGCAGCGAGGCAGTGGCCGGGGAGGGCGGAGGCGATCGACGGAGGACGGCGGCGGCGGCTGGCCAGCGGCTGGAGCGGTGGGCGGCAGTTGCAGGCGGGCTGATGCCCAGTTCGTGTGCAGCCGCGGGTGAAGAAGAAGAAGAAGAAAGGGAAGAAGAAGAAGAAGAAGAAGGAAGAAAAAGAAGAAAAGAAGAAGAAAAGAAGAAAGAAGAAGAAGAAATGAAGAAGGAAGGAGGAAGAAGTTGCAGGTGGCGGGCGCGGGAGGAAGAAACAGAGGAGGAGGAAGAAGGAGGAAGAAAGAAGAAAGAAAAAGAAAAAAAGAAAAGAAAAAGAAAAGAAAGAAAAGAAAGAAGGAAAAAAAAGAAGAAAAAATAGAAGAAATATGGGAAAAATTCTAGAAAAAAATCCCGAAAGATAGGAAATCATGTTTCGGTGATATCCCGAAGATTTTGGTGAGAAAAACGGCTCGGGCACGCTTTTCGGGAATATCGCACGCAAATCGAGAAAATCGGAGATGCTAAGCCAAGGTGAGTAAAATTCTCTAGAAAATTCCAGAAATTCAAAAATATTATTTTATGAATTTTCGTGGTAAAATATTTGAGAAAATATTTCTAGAAATATTTAATTTAGAATTATTGAGAAAAAATAGGGAGAAATAGAGGAAAAATTATAGAAAATGCCAGAAATTATGGAAAAATAAGTTTAATGTTTATTTAAATACCTATGATGATTAGGATGCTTTGAGGTCAAAGTTGAGGTATTTGGCGCGAATTTTGAGGTTGGCACGCAAATCGAGGCAAGGCACGGATTACGAGGTAGCCCGATGAGCTCTAAAAGGTAAGTGGTACTTCCTCGAAAGTGTTTTCCATCATATTGACATGCCCTGATATGTATCTATCACGTAGAATGCATACATGACTATGAAATGCATGAATACACGTTGATATCATTGATCACACGCATATGAGGCCGTAAGGAGTACGAACTGGCACCGCTGCCTTACCAAGGGTGCACCCATACACCCCGGCTTCGAAAGAGGTGGCCGCTAAAATGGTGGGTAGCATGAGGGTGCAGTTGACACCTACGAGGAAAGACATTGCATACACTCATGACATAGCATTATGTACCCTTACTTAGATGGTTCATCATCTAACTTGGGTTCGCCCCTGGAACATTCAACGTTCCAGTCGGGACTTGCAGAGATGATTTCGAGATTAATGATGTGTGATGACGCGAGACGTCAAGAAACGAGAAAATGTGTCATGTATGTAATGATATGAATAGTTAAGGATTATGTACATTTGTTTTACTTTTCGAAGGTTATGTACCAACGTTTGTAATAAGTACTTGTCTAGTTATTCATGTATATATTGTCATGAGCAGGTTCGATTCAGCTTCCGCTTTGTATTTATTTTCTAGTGTAGATATCTTACACTAGATAAGGCCTTAGGAGATTTTGGGATAATGTAATGAAAAAAAAAAATAAGACCCAATTTTCCTAAGGTATAACACGCCCTGAAGAAACGGGCTGTTACAGTTGGTATCAGAGCTTAAGTTGTATTAGAAATCTTAAGTGACTTTGATACAGTTAGTATAAGAGCTTAAGTTACTGGAGATTTATAAGAAGTCTAATTTGGTGACTTAGGGATTGCTGATGATTTAGAAATTGTTAATTTAGAGCAAGAAGATTTATGAGAAGTTTGATTTGGAGACTTAGGAAAAGTTGAATAGGAATTGAGAAACTTATGATATTTCGGTTAACATTTTCGGAGAATAAAATTTGAAAATTTCGATGTTTGATTTTGATTGAGGTAAAGTTATCTCGATAAGAGAAACGATAGGAATTTGAGGATTAATATTTGAGGTTATACGATAAATGATAGTTAGCAAGAATGGTTGAATCATGATCCCTACTTAGAGATTTGGGAATGGTCGACTGAAGTTTTAGAGGTTATTGATTTGAGAATCTAATCTTGCTAAGCAATAAAACGCCCGTTCGAGATAATCTAGCTATTGATGTTAGAATTTGACGATATGATTCGGGTGTAAGGATCAAATTATAAGTATTTCGAGTATCATTTAGTATCTCGAAAATAGGATGTGTAGATCAGAGATTCGACGAATTAAGTTAAGCGAGAGACCGAAGATGGTCAAATGATAGCGTATGAATCAATGAGCTGGCAGTGGTGTAACCGATGTGACTCGCAAAGACGGGATAAGAACCCTAGCAGCGTGATGACACTACTGGTTCGGTGTTCTCAGTGACAGATCTAGATCTAGGGACCCACGTGCAGATGGTTGAGGGATGGCTTGCGATAAGGTACGGGAAGCCCGTCGATCGAAGCATCATGTCAGACTGCCTGGGAGACGATCAGATGCTGAAAATCTGAGACAGCCCAGTAGGGTCTGTACCTTGTATGGGTCTAAGTCCCAATGGTCTAGGAGCGAGGTGTGCCATTGGTTGTGATTGATCGAGGCCAGAGAATCAACCCGAAATGAAATGGATTGAATATGGACTGAGTGTCCTACTTAAAGAATTGTATCAGAGTTCGCGGTCATCTTGGGAGTAGGTGACACGACGAACGGTGCGAAGCTCGAGGAATAGAATGCCACAATATATAGTATGGCAATAGGGTCATGGATAGTCGAAGTCAACTGGATTTAAAGAGCGAAACGCAAGAGTCAGTGGATTCTCGATAAACGAGATTTTGGGTAGTAGAGCATGGCCAGTTCAAGGCCATAAGTTGTGAGATGGCAATCTCAGTTTGATGAAGAGATCAGGTACCTAAAAGACGAGAGTTGCTTGTGGGTCGTATTGACCCTAAGGAGGGATGATAAAAAAAAAAAAACCTAGTCAATAGAGGTTCTGACTACGGTACAATATGCCCAGTGGACTCGAGGATTCGAGAATTTGTGAGAGAAGACTCGTGAATAAGTTATGCCTTGTGTGAACCTGAATTGTTAATTGAAGTTTAAAGAATCATTCGGTAAAAGTCCTCGGAAGTCTGAGGTTCAGTTGTTTTTAGGAAATAATTAGATCCAGGTATGTGATCTAAATAGAAATCTTCAAAGATGAATTGATTTCCGTAAGAATTAGAGTGTCATGAGTAACGTAAGTACCTGCTTGCTCTAACTGATAGTATAATTACAGGATTGATGTTTTTAAAAATCTTTGGCGTGTTTGAAAGAGACAGGTAATGACAAATGTGTCAGGATAGATCGAAATCCATTGGAGATTGAGAATTTTCGATTTGGGAGAATGGAACTCCTGTTGGGCTAAGCGGTTAGTCTAGATAACCTTAATAGGCAAATCAGGAGATGTGTAGCTAGACGATCACTAAAGTGATGTAAGCAAGTTATGAAAATAAGGAGCTTGTCAATATGTGGTACGGCCACTTGTGGTCAATGAAAAGCCGTGAGAAAATTAAGAAAGTGAGAAAAATGTCAGAATGTGCTCTCGGAAGATTTATTGGAATTATTTCTTAGTGATGAAATTGTCAATAAATAGCTTGAGGTTATTAGACGCCTAGTTATAAGTAGCTCAATTGAGGACGTAAATTATTGAGCTTTGAAAAATGTGATAATTAAGAGTCGATCTCTTTACCTCAAATTTGATGAACAGTTGCAAGAGGCTGAGGTAATTGCGATTGATGTGCAACCAAGAGATGAGACATTCCGAAATCGGAAATAATTTGACCAAAGTACCATCTGCATTGAAGTCACGTGGTAATTGTGTCTATTGAGGATATTGGTGCACTCCTCGAATGAGGAAACGCATGAGGAACATTGAGGATAAGGTTCGGGAACGCTGCGATAGATGTTAAGACTAAGACTTGCTAGGTCATGAGCCAATCGAGAAAGAAATGATGAGAGCATGAGGCTCCGTGTCAAGAACGTGAAATCAAGGTCAAGGATTGAAAGTTTCGAAAGTCAGACGTCCAGTAGGTTTCAAGAAACGAACCCAATGTTTTGAGTAGAAGTTGGTTCAAGCAAAAGTCAGTAACTTGAGTAAATAGCTCCAAAAGGATCGAGCATGATTGAAATGAGTTGACATAAAACGTTATTACTAGAAGAATAATTTGAGGATTAAATGATTAATTTGATGATATAAAATGTTGTTTGAGGATCACTTCGAAAAGTTCGAGGAGTCATTTAAGTTATGAGTATATGGATAAATAGGTATTAGATTAGCAACCAAGTAACAAAGGAACAAGCAATGCAAATAAATTAGTATTGCTAGACTTAGAAGGCAACGTTAAATTTCGGTCAAAGTTTTGGAGACAAATAGAATCTATTGTACATAGTTGTGGTCAATTGTCAGAAACTTGAGGTTATATCGGGAAATGAATACCTATAAGAGTGAAGAAACAACAGAAATCTCGAATAGATTAGCACAAGTAAAGATTAAGCAATGATGACTTAAGGTGAGACATAGCTAGTTTCGAGGACATGTGATAAACACTGACTTGTTATGGCAGTCTGGAAGCTTATGAAACAACTTCGTGATGACAAGATAAGTGATGTTTGAGGAGTTGAGGATTTAAGGATGCATGATGACACAAAAAAAAAAATATATTTTTGAGGATCGATTTGGTAAAAGTTAAGATGTATCAAGATCAGGGACTTTGTGTCAAGATTAGAAATTATCAAAGCACGATCGATTGATTCAAAATAGATGACGTCGTAGGAAATCAGGATTAAAGAAATGTCGTAAGAAAATTAAAAATTGAGAATATGGATATAAGAGCCGCAGGCCCATTATGATAATGTGAGTGCCAACTTAGATAGGAGCTCGAGTGGAGACTCGTGGCCCAAGAACCGAGTTATGTGGATAGTAGCTGGGAAGAGAAATCCGAAAGGAATGGGTGGTTGACAAATAGATTATCTAGGATTTGATAAAAGTGGTTAGCCCAAGAGTTTTGATTTTGAGGTTTAGGATACGGCAAATTTCGAGGACGAAATTTTTGTAAGGAGGGGAGAATGTAATACCCCATGTTTAGATAAGACTGCCACGTAGTTTTAATAAGTTTAGGATACCGAAAAATGGATTTTATAGCAATTTCGGATACCGAATGGACTACAGGGAGTGTCTCGGGGTAAAATTATTTAAGGAAAATTATATGGTCTCGACAAGCGTATCGAGATAGGATTTATGGTATTGAAAGAAATCGAATTCGGAACAGTTTTCGGTACAGCTAAAATACAGCTATCATTTAGACTGTAAAACCGAATCATTGTAAGAGGCTCCTAAAAAAATCAACGGAACCCTAGGGGGGCTTCGATTTTGCGTAACGAGCAACCCTTCAGTGGTTTTAGGACGAAACAATAGCCCGGTAAGGACACTGGGGCGAATCGTCATTTTCAACTAAGCTTTAAAATTATTAATTTTGTGTTTTCAGTATCGAAATATCAATTAATTCAGTGTTTGAGGATATTATTATAATTAGAGAATTATTCTAATAAATTTTAAGATAAAATTTGGAGTTAATACATAATTTTTATATATTAAATGTAATATATAATAAATATAGCATATATATATATATATATGTGGGTGTGGCTGTGTGTGCGTGAATGGAAGTCTCTGCAAAATTTTGATGGCCAAGATTTGGAAGCTAGATTTGAGGAGTAATCCTGCAAGAGAAGAGATTTGAATGCATTAAATGTGTAATAAATTAGTATAGTATATAATATAGTTATATATATATAAGTAATAAATGTGCTGTGCGTGTGTGCGTTCTGGGAAGCGTTTAATGCCGCGATTTGGGCTGCAGAATGTGGCTGTAAGCAATTAATAGAGAGATTGTGAGCAGCTGAAATTAAGGAAACGTGGCAGCAAAGTAATTAAGAGAGCAGCTGAATTCAATGAAGCAATTAATGGGGAGATTTTTGCATTAAATGAGATGCGTAATGCGCAAGCTTGTAACAGTGAAGCCAGCGCCTATAAATAGGCAATGAATTGAGCAATGGAGAAGCACCAAGGAGCTCGAGAGAGATCAAGCAAGGGAGAGAGAGAGAGAGAGAGTATGGGGAGAGAGTTAAAAGGAGGTGCGGCCATGGCAGCCATGGCCGCAACCATGGAAGCACCACGACGAGCAGGGGAGGTCGCCGAAGCATCAGCGGTGGCGGCGGGCAGCGTGGTGGCAATCAGAGACTCGACTGGAAGCGGCAAGGGCAACCGAGAGGTGGCCAAAATCCGGCTGCACAAGCAGCGGCGGCCATGGCCGCAAGTTGCTGCAGCGAGCCAGCAGCAGCCGCGGCTAGCAGGGGCCGCGTATGGCTGCCAGCAGCGGCGCGGCAGCGAGGCAGTGGCCGGGGAGGGCGGAGGCGATCGACGGAGGACGGCGGCGGCGGCTGGCCAGCGGCTGGAGCGGTGGGCGGCAGTTGCAGGCGGGCTGATGCCCAGTTCGTGTGCAGCCGCGGGTGAAGAAGAAGAAGAAGAAAGGGAAGAAGAAGAAGAAGAAGAAGGAAGAAAAAGAAGAAAAGAAGAAAGAAGAAGAAGAAATGAA
Organism: Diospyros kaki; assembly: GCA_036245055.1. NCBI lineage: Eukaryota > Viridiplantae > Streptophyta > Magnoliopsida > Ericales > Ebenaceae > Diospyros > Diospyros kaki. The sequence goes on from BSEG01000011.1 coordinate 33,315,022, forward strand.
GAAGGAAGGAGGAAGAAGTTGCAGGTGGCGGGCGCGGGAGGAAGAAACAGAGGAGGAGGAAGAAGGAGGAAGAAAGAAGAAATAAAAAGAAAAAAAGAAAAGAAAAAGAAAAGAAAGAAAAGAAAGAAGGAAAAAAAAGAAGAAAAAATAGAAGAAATAAGGGGAAAATTCTAGAAAAAAATCCCGAAATATAGGAAATCATGTTTCGGTGATATCCCGAAGATTTTGGTGAGAAAAACGGCTCGGGCACGCTTTTCGGGAATATCGCACGCAAATCGAGAAAATCGGAGATGCTAAGCCAAGGTGAGTAAAATTCTCTAGAAAATTCCAGAAATTCAAAAATATTATTTTATGAATTTTCGTGGTAAAATATTTGAGAAAATATTTCTAGAAATATTTAATTTAGAATTATTGAGAAAAAATAGGGAGAAATAGAGGAAAAATTATAGAAAATGCCAGAAATTATGGAAAAATAAGTTTAATGTTTATTTAAATACCTATGATGATTAGGATGCTTTGAGGTCAAAGTTGAGGTATTTGGCGCGAATTTTGAGGTTGGCACGCAAATCGAGGCAAGGCACGGATTACGAGGTAGCCCGATGAGCTCTAAAAGGTAAGTGGTACTTCCTCGAAAGTGTTTTCCATCATATTGACATGCCCTGATATGTATCTATCACGTAGAATGCATACATGACTATGAAATGCATGAATACACGTTGATATCATTGATCACACGCATATGAGGCCGTAGGGAGTACGAACTGGCACCGCTGCCTTACCAAGGGTGCACCCATACACCCCGGCTTCGAAAGAGGTGGCCGCTAAAATGGTGGGTAGCATGAGGGTGCAGTTGACACCTACGAGGAAAGACATTGCATACACTCATGACATAGCATTATGTACCCTTACTTAGATGGTTCATCATCTAACTTGGGTTCGCCCCTGGAACATTCAACGTTCCAGTCGGGACTTGCAGAGATGATTTCGAGATTAATGATGTGTGATGACGCGAGACGTCAAGAAACGAGAAAATGTGTCATGTATGTAATGATATGAATAGTTAAGGATTATGTACATTTGTTTTACTTTTCGAAGGTTATGTACCAACGTTTGTAATAAGTACTTGTCTAGTTATTCATGTATATATTGTCATGAGCAGGTTCGATTCAGCTTCCGCTTTGTATTTATTTTCTAGTGTAGATATCTTACACTAGATAAGGCCTTAGGAGATTTTGGGATAATGTAATGAAAAAAAAAAAATAAGACCCAATTTTCCTAAGGTATAACACGCCCTGAAGAAACGGGCTGTTACAGTTGGTATCAGAGCTTAAGTTGTATTAGAAATCTTAAGTGACTTTGATACAGTTAGTATAAGAGCTTAAGTTACTGGAGATTTATAAGAAGTCTAATTTGGTGACTTAGGGATTGCTGATGATTTAGAAATTGTTAATTTAGAGCAAGAAGATTTATGAGAAGTTTGATTTGGAGACTTAGGAAAAGTTGAATAGGAATTGAGAAACTTATGATATTTCGATTAACATTTTCGGAGAATAAAATTTGAAAATTTCGATGTTTGATTTTGATTGAGGTAAAGTTATCTCGATAAGAGAAACGATAGGAATTTGAGGATTAATATTTGAGGTTATACGATAAATGATAGTTAGCAAGAATGGTTGAATCATGATCCCTACTTAGAGATTTGGGAATGGTCGACTGAAGTTTTAGAGGTTATTGATTTGAGAATCTAATCTTGCTAAGCAATAAAACGCCCGTTCGAGATAATCTAGCTATTGATGTTAGAATTTGACGATATGATTCGGGTGTAAGGATCAAATTATAAGTATTTCGAGCATCATTTAGTATCTCGAAAATAGGATGTGTAGATCAGAGATTCGACGAATTAAGTTAAGCGAGAGACCGAAGATGGTCAAATGATAGCGTATGAATCAATGAGCTGGCAATGGTGTAACCGATGTGACTCGCAAAGACGGGATAAGAACCCTAGCAGCGTGATGACACTACTGGTTCGGTGTTCTCAGTGACAGATCTAGATCTAGGGACCCACGTGCAGATGGTTGAGGGATGGCTTGCGATAAGGTACGGGAAGCCCGTCGATCGAAGCATCATGTCAGACTGCCTGGGAGACGATCAGATGCTGAAAATCTGAGACAGCCCAGTAGGGTCTGTACCTTGTATGGGTCTAAGTCCCAATGGTCTAGGAGCGAGGTGTGCCATTGGTTGTGATTGATCGAGGCCAGAGAATCAACCCGAAATGAAATGGATTGAATATGGACTGAGTGTCCTACTTAAAGAATTGTATCAGAGTTCGCGGTCATCTTGGGAGTAGGTGACACGACGAATGGTGCGAAGCTCGAGGAATAGAATGCCACAATATATAGTATGGCAATAGGGTCATGGATAGTCGAAGTCAACTGGATTTAAAGAGCGAAACGCAAGAGTCAGTGGATTCTCGATAAACGAGATTTTGGGTAGTAGAGCATGGACAGTTCAAGGCCATAAGTTGTGAGATGGCAATCTCAGTTTGATGAAGAGATCAGGTACCTAAAAGACGAGAGTTGCTTGTGGGTCGTATTGACCCTAAGGAGGGATGATAAAAAAAAAAAAAAAAAAAAAACCTAGTCAATAGAGGTTCTGACTACGGTACAATATGCCCAGTGGACTCGAGGATTCGAGAATTTGTGAGAGAAGACTCGTGAATAAGTTATGCCTTGTGTGAACCTGAATTGTTAATTGAAGTTTAAAGAATCATTCGGTAAAAGTCCTCGGAAGTCTGAGGTTCAGTTGTTTTTAGGAAATAATTAGAACCAGGTATGTGATCTAAATAGAAATCTTCAAAGATGAATTGATTTCCGTAAGAATTAGAGTGTCATGAGTAACGTAAGTACCTGCTTGCTCTAACTGATAGTATAATTACAGGATTGATGTTTTTAAAAATCTTTGGCGTGTTTGAAAGAGACAGGTAATGACAAATGTGTCAGGATAGATCGAAATCCATTGGAGATTGAGAATTTTCGATTTGGGAGAATGGAACTCCTGTTGGGCTAAGCGGTTAGTCTAGATAACCTTAATAGGCAAATCAGGAGATGTGTAGCTAGACGATCACTAAAGTGATGTAAGCAAGTTATGAAAATAAGGAGCTTGTCAATATGTGGTACGGCCACTTGTGGTCAATGAAAAGCCGTGAGAAAATTAAGAAAGTGAGAAAAATGTCAGAATGTGCTCTCGGAAGATTTATTGGAATTATTTCTTAGTGATGAAATTGTCAATAAATAGCTTGAGGTTATTAGACGCCTAGTTATAAGTAGCTCAATTGAGGACGTAAATTATTGAGCTTTGAAAAATGTGATAATTAAGAGTCGATCTCTTTACCTCAAATTTGATGAACAGTTGCAAGAGGCTGAGGTAATTGCGATTGATGTGCAACCAAGAGATGAGACATTCCGAAATCGGAAATAATTTGACCAAAGTACCATCTGCATTGAAGTCACGTGGTAATTGTGTCTATTGAGGATATTGGTGCACTCCTCGAATGAGGAAACGCATGAGGAACATTGAGGATAAGGTTCGGGAACGCTGCGATAGATGTTAAGACTAAGACTTGCTAGGTCATGAGCCAATCGAGAAAGAAATGATGAGAGCATGAGGCTCCGTGTCAAGAACGTGAAATCAAGGTCAAGGATTGAAAGTTTCGAAAGTCAGACGTCCAGTAGGTTTCAAGAAACGAACCCAATGTTTTGAGTAGAAGTTGGTTCAAGCAAAAGTCAGTAACTTGAGTAAATAGCTCCAAAAGGATCGAGCATGATTGAAATGAGTTGACATAAAACGTTATTACTAGAAGAATAATTTGAGGATTAAATGATTAATTTGATGATATAAAATGTTGTTTGAGGATCACTTCGAAAAGTTCGAGGAGTCATTTAAGTTATGAGTATATGGATAAATAGGTATTAGATTAGCAACCAAGTAACAAAGGAACAAGCAATGCAAATAAATTAGTATTGCTAGACTTAGAAGGCAACGTTAAATTTCGGTCAAAGTTTTGGAGACAAATAGAATCTATTGTACATAGTTGTGGTCAATTGTCAGAAACTTGAGGTTATATCGGGAAATGAATACCTATAAGAGTGAAGAAACAACAGAAATCTCGAATAGATTAGCACAAGTAAAGATTAAGCAATGATGACTTAAGGTGAGACATAGCTAGTTTCGAGGACATGTGATAAACACTGACTTGTTATGGCAGTCTGGAAGCTTATGAAACAACTTCGTGATGACAAGATAAGTGATGTTTGAGGAGTTGAGGATTTAAGGATGCATGATGACACAAAAAAAAAAATATATTTTTGAGGATCGATTTGGTAAAAGTTAAGATGTATCAAGATCAGGGACTTTGTGTCAAGATTAGAAATTATCAAAGCACGATCGATTGATTCAAAATAGATGACGTCGTAGGAAATCAGGATTAAAGAAATGTCGTAAGAAAATTAAAAATTGAGAATATGGATATAAGAGCCGCAGGCCCATTATGATAATGTGAGTGCCAACTTAGATAGGAGCTCGAGTGGAGACTCGTGGCCCAAGAACCGAGTTATGTGGATAGTAGCTGGGAAGAGAAATCCGAAAGGAATGGGTGGTTGACAAATAGATTATCTAGGATTTGATAAAAGTGGTTAGCCCAAGAGTTTTGATTTTGAGGTTTAGGATACGGCAAATTTCGAGGACGAAATTTTTGTAAGGAGGGGAGAATGTAATACCCCATGTTTAGATAAGACTGCCACGTAGTTTTAATAAGTTTAGGATACCGAAAAATGGATTTTATAGCAATTTCGGATACCGAATGGACTACAGGGAGTGTCTCGGGGTAAAATTATTTAAGGAAAATTATATGGTCTCGACAAGCGTATCGAGATAGGATTTATGGTATTGAAAGAAATCGAATTCGGAACAGTTTTCGGTACAGCTAAAATACAGCTATCATTTAGACTGTAAAACCGAATCATTGTAAGAGGCTCCTAAAAAAATCAACGGAACCCTAGGGGGGCTTCGATTTTGCGTAACGAGCAACCCTTCAGTGGTTTTAGGACGAAACAATAGCCCGGTAAGGACACTGGGGCGAATCGTCATTTTCAACTAAGCTTTAAAATTATTAATTTTGTGTTTTCAGTATCGAAATATCAATTAATTCAGTGTTTGAGGATATTATTATAATTAGAGAATTATTCTAATAAATTTTAAGATAAAATTTGGAGTTAATACATAATTTTTATATATTAAATGTAATATATAATAAATATAGCATATATATATATATATATGTGGGTGTGGCTGTGTGTGCGTGAATGGAAGTCTCTGCAAAATTTTGATGGCCAAGATTTGGAAGCTAGATTTGAGGAGTAATCCTGCAAGAGAAGAGATTTGAATGCATTAAATGTGTAATAAATTAGTATAGTATATAATATAGTTATATATATATAAGTAATAAATGTGCTGTGCGTGTGTGCGTTCTGGGAAGCGTTTAATGCCGCGATTTGGGCTGCAGAATGTGGCTGTAAGCAATTAATAGAGAGATTGTGAGCAGCTGAAATTAAGGAAACGTGGCAGCAAAGTAATTAAGAGAGCAGCTGAATTCAATGAAGCAATTAATGGGGAGATTTTTGCATTAAATGAGATGCGTAATGCGCAAGCTTGTAACAGTGAAGCCAGCGCCTATAAATAGGCAATGAATTGAGCAATGGAGAAGCACCAAGGAGCTCGAGAGAGATCAAGCAAGGGAGAGAGAGAGAGAGAGAGTATGGGGAGAGAGTTAAAAGGAGGTGCGGCCATGGCAGCCATGGCCGCAACCATGGAAGCACCACGACGAGCAGGGGAGGTCGCCGAAGCATCAGCGGTGGCGGCGGGCAGCGTGGTGGCAATCAGAGACTCGACTGGAAGCGGCAAGGGCAACCGAGAGGTGGCCAAAATCCGGCTGCACAAGCAGCGGCGGCCATGGCCGCAAGTTGCTGCAGCGAGCCAGCAGCAGCCGCGGCTAGCAGGGGCCGCGTATGGCTGCCAGCAGCGGCGCGGCAGCGAGGCAGTGGCCGGGGAGGGCGGAGGCGATCGACGGAGGACGGCGGCGGCGGCTGGCCAGCGGCTGGAGCGGTGGGCGGCAGTTGCAGGCGGGCTGATGCCCAGTTCGTGTGCAGCCGCGGGTGAAGAAGAAGAAGAAGAAAGGGAAGAAGAAGAAGAAGAAGAAGGAAGAAAAAGAAGAAAAGAAGAAAGAAGAAGAAGAAATGAAGAAGGAAGGAGGAAGAAGTTGCAGGTGGCGGGCGCGGGAGGAAGAAACAGAGGAGGAGGAAGAAGGAGGAAGAAAGAAGAAATAAAAAGAAAAAAAGAAAAGAAAAAGAAAAGAAAGAAAAGAAAGAAGGAAAAAAAAGAAGAAAAAATAGAAGAAATAAGGGGAAAATTCTAGAAAAAAATCCCGAAATATAGGAAATCATGTTTCGGTGATATCCCGAAGATTTTGGTGAGAAAAACGGCTCGGGCACGCTTTTCGGGAATATCGCACGCAAATCGAGAAAATCGGAGATGCTAAGCCAAGGTGAGTAAAATTCTCTAGAAAATTCCAGAAATTCAAAAATATTATTTTATGAATTTTCGTGGTAAAATATTTGAGAAAATATTTCTAGAAATATTTAATTTAGAATTATTGAGAAAAAATAGGGAGAAATAGAGGAAAAATTATAGAAAATGCCAGAAATTATGGAAAAATAAGTTTAATGTTTATTTAAATACCTATGATGATTAGGATGCTTTGAGGTCAAAGTTGAGGTATTTGGCGCGAATTTTGAGGTTGGCACGCAAATCGAGGCAAGGCACGGATTACGAGGTAGCCCGATGAGCTCTAAAAGGTAAGTGGTACTTCCTCGAAAGTGTTTTCCATCATATTGACATGCCCTGATATGTATCTATCACGTAGAATGCATACATGACTATGAAATGCATGAATACACGTTGATATCATTGATCACACGCATATGAGGCCGTAGGGAGTACGAACTGGCACCGCTGCCTTACCAAGGGTGCACCCATACACCCCGGCTTCGAAAGAGGTGGCCGCTAAAATGGTGGGTAGCATGAGGGTGCAGTTGACACCTACGAGGAAAGACATTGCATACACTCATGACATAGCATTATGTACCCTTACTTAGATGGTTCATCATCTAACTTGGGTTCGCCCCTGGAACATTCAACGTTCCAGTCGGGACTTGCAGAGATGATTTCGAGATTAATGATGTGTGATGACGCGAGACGTCAAGAAACGAGAAAATGTGTCATGTATGTAATGATATGAATAGTTAAGGATTATGTACATTTGTTTTACTTTTCGAAGGTTATGTACCAACGTTTGTAATAAGTACTTGTCTAGTTATTCATGTATATATTGTCATGAGCAGGTTCGATTCAGCTTCCGCTTTGTATTTATTTTCTAGTGTAGATATCTTACACTAGATAAGGCCTTAGGAGATTTTGGGATAATGTAATGAAAAAAAAAAAATAAGACCCAATTTTCCTAAGGTATAACACGCCCTGAAGAAACGGGCTGTTACAGTTGGTATCAGAGCTTAAGTTGTATTAGAAATCTTAAGTGACTTTGATACAGTTAGTATAAGAGCTTAAGTTACTGGAGATTTATAAGAAGTCTAATTTGGTGACTTAGGGATTGCTGATGATTTAGAAATTGTTAATTTAGAGCAAGAAGATTTATGAGAAGTTTGATTTGGAGACTTAGGAAAAGTTGAATAGGAATTGAGAAACTTATGATATTTCGATTAACATTTTCGGAGAATAAAATTTGAAAATTTCGATGTTTGATTTTGATTGAGGTAAAGTTATCTCGATAAGAGAAACGATAGGAATTTGAGGATTAATATTTGAGGTTATACGATAAATGATAGTTAGCAAGAATGGTTGAATCATGATCCCTACTTAGAGATTTGGGAATGGTCGACTGAAGTTTTAGAGGTTATTGATTTGAGAATCTAATCTTGCTAAGCAATAAAACGCCCGTTCGAGATAATCTAGCTATTGATGTTAGAATTTGACGATATGATTCGGGTGTAAGGATCAAATTATAAGTATTTCGAGCATCATTTAGTATCTCGAAAATAGGATGTGTAGATCAGAGATTCGACGAATTAAGTTAAGCGAGAGACCGAAGATGGTCAAATGATAGCGTATGAATCAATGAGCTGGCAGTGGTGTAACCGATGTGACTCGCAAAGACGGGATAAGAACCCTAGCAGCGTGATGACACTACTGGTTCGGTGTTCTCAGTGACAGATCTAGATCTAGGGACCCACGTGCAGATGGTTGAGGGATGGCTTGCGATAAGGTACGGGAAGCCCGTCGATCGAAGCATCATGTCAGACTGCCTGGGAGACGATCAGATGCTGAAAATCTGAGACAGCCCAGTAGGGTCTGTACCTTGTATGGGTCTAAGTCCCAATGGTCTAGGAGCGAGGTGTGCCATTGGTTGTGATTGATCGAGGCCAGAGAATCAACCCGAAATGAAATGGATTGAATATGGACTGAGTGTCCTACTTAAAGAATTGTATCAGAGTTCGCGGTCATCTTGGGAGTAGGTGACACGACGAATGGTGCGAAGCTCGAGGAATAGAATGCCACAATATATAGTATGGCAATAGGGTCATGGATAGTCGAAGTCAACTGGATTTAAAGAGCGAAACACAAGAGTCAGTGGATTCTCGATAAACGAGATTTTGGGTAGTAGAGCATGGACAGTTCAAGGCCATAAGTTGTGAGATGGCAATCTCAGTTTGATGAAGAGATCAGGTACCTAAAAGACGAGAGTTGCTTGTGGGTCGTATTGACCCTAAGGAGGGATGATAAAAAAAAAAAAAAAAAAAAAACCTAGTCAATAGAGGTTCTGACTACGGTACAATATGCCCAGTGGACTCGAGGATTCGAGAATTTGTGAGAGAAGACTCGTGAATAAGTTATGCCTTGTGTGAACCTGAATTGTTAATTGAAGTTTAAAGAATCATTCGGTAAAAGTCCTCGGAAGTCTGAGGTTCAGTTGTTTTTAGGAAATAATTAGAACCAGGTATGTGATCTAAATAGAAATCTTCAAAGATGAATTGATTTCCGTAAGAATTAGAGTGTCATGAGTAACGTAAGTACCTGCTTGCTCTAACTGATAGTATAATTACAGGATTGATGTTTTTAAAAATCTTTGGCGTGTTTGAAAGAGACAGGTAATGACAAATGTGTCAGGATAGATCGAAATCCATTGGAGATTGAGAATTTTCGATTTGGGAGAATGGAACTCCTGTTGGGCTAAGCGGTTAGTCTAGATAACCTTAATAGGCAAATCAGGAGATGTGTAGCTAGACGATCACTAAAGTGATGTAAGCAAGTTATGAAAATAAGGAGCTTGTCAATATGTGGTACGGCCACTTGTGGTCAATGAAAAGCCGTGAGAAAATTAAGAAAGTGAGAAAAATGTCAGAATGTGCTCTCGGAAGATTTATTGGAATTATTTCTTAGTGATGAAATTGTCAATAAATAGCTTGAGGTTATTAGACGCCTAGTTATAAGTAGCTCAATTGAGGACGTAAATTATTGAGCTTTGAAAAATGTGATAATTAAGAGTCGATCTCTTTACCTCAAATTTGATGAACAGTTGCAAGAGGCTGAGGTAATTGCGATTGATGTGCAACCAAGAGATGAGACATTCCGAAATCGGAAATAATTTGACCAAAGTACCATCTGCATTGAAGTCACGTGGTAATTGTGTCTATTGAGGATATTGGTGCACTCCTCGAATGAGGAAACGCATGAGGAACATTGAGGATAAGGTTCGGGAACGCTGCGATAGATGTTAAGACTAAGACTTGCTAGGTCATGAGCCAATCGAGAAAGAAATGATGAGAGCATGAGGCTCCGTGTCAAGAACGTGAAATCAAGGTCAAGGATTGAAAGTTTCGAAAGTCAGACGTCCAGTAGGTTTCAAGAAACGAACCCAATGTTTTGAGTAGAAGTTGGTTCAAGCAAAAGTCAGTAACTTGAGTAAATAGCTCCAAAAGGATCGAGCATGATTGAAATGAGTTGACATAAAACGTTATTACTAGAAGAATAATTTGAGGATTAAATGATTAATTTGATGATATAAAATGTTGTTTGAGGATCACTTCGAAAAGTTCGAGGAGTCATTTAAGTTATGAGTATATGGATAAATAGGTATTAGATTAGCAACCAAGTAACAAAGAAACAAGCAATGCAAATAAATTAGTATTGCTAGACTTAGAAGGCAACGTTAAATTTCGGTCAAAGTTTTGGAGACAAATAGAATCTATTGTACATAGTTGTGGTCAATTGTCAGAAACTTGAGGTTATATCGGGAAATGAATACCTATAAGAGTGAAGAAACAACAGAAATCTCGAATAGATTAGCACAAGTAAAGATTAAGCAATGATGACTTAAGGTGAGACATAGCTAGTTTCGAGGACATGTGATAAACACTGACTTGTTATGGCAGTCTGGAAGCTTATGAAACAACTTCGTGATGACAAGATAAGTGATGTTTGAGGAGTTGAGGATTTAAGGATGCATGATGACACAAAAAAAAAATATATTTTTGAGGATCGATTTGGTAAAAGTTAAGATGTATCAAGATCAGGGACTTTGTGTCAAGATTAGAAATTATCAAAGCACGATCGATTGATTCAAAATAGATGACGTCGTAGGAAATCAGGATTAAAGAAATGTCGTAAGAAAATTAAAAATTGAGAATATGGATATAAGAGCCGCAGGCCCATTATGATAATGTGAGTGCCAACTTAGATAGGAGCTCGAGTGGAGACTCGTGGCCCAAGAACCGAGTTATGTGGATAGTAGCTGGGAAGAGAAATCCGAAAGGAATGGGTGGTTGACAAATAGATTATCTAGGATTTGATAAAAGTGGTTAGCCCAAGAGTTTTGATTTTGAGGTTTAGGATACGGCAAATTTCGAGGACGAAATTTTTGTAAGGAGGGGAGAATGTAATACCCCATGTTTAGATAAGACTGCCACGTAGTTTTAATAAGTTTAGGATACCGAAAAATGGATTTTATAGCAATTTCGGATACCGAATGGACTACAGGGAGTGTCTCGGGGTAAAATTATTTAAGGAAAATTATATGGTCTCGACAAGCGTATCGAGATAGGATTTATGGTATTGAAAGAAATCGAATTCGGAACAGTTTTCGGTACAGCTAAAATACAGCTATCATTTAGACTGTAAAACCGAATCATTGTAAGAGGCTCCTAAAAAAATCAACAGAACCCTAGGGGGGCTTCGATTTTGCGTAACGAGCAATCCTTCAGTGGTTTTAGGACGAAACAATAGCCCGGTAAGGACACTGGGGCGAATCGTCATTTTCAACTAAGCTTTAAAATTATTAATTTTGTGTTTTCAGTATCGAAATATCAATTAATTCAGTGTTTGAGGATATTATTATAATTAGAGAATTATTCTAATAAATTTTAAGATAAAATTTGGAGTTAATACATAATTTTTATATATTAAATGTAATATATAATAAATATAGCATATATATATATATGTGGGTGTGGCTGTGTGTGCGTGAATGGCAGTCTCTGCAAAATTTTGATGGCCAAGATTTGGAAGCTAGATTTGAGGAGTAATCCTGCAAGAGAAGAGATTTGAATGCATTAAATGTGTAATAAATTAGTATAGTATATAATATAGTTATATATATATAAGTAATAAATGTGCTGTGCGTGTGTGCGTTCTGGGAAGCGTTTAATGCCGCGATTTGGGCTGCAGAATGTGGCTGTAAGCAATTAATAGAGAGATTGTGAGCAGCTGAAATTAAGGAAACGTGGCAGCAAAGCAATTAAGAGAGCAGCTGAATTCAATGAAGCAATTAATGGGGAGATTTTTGCATTAAATGAGATGCGTAATGCGCAAGCTTGTAACAGTGAAGCCAGCGCCTATAAATAGGCAGTGAATTGAGCAATGGAGAAGCACCAAGGAGCTCGAGAGAGATCAAGCAAGGGAGAGAGAGAGAGAGAGAGAGTATGGGGAGAGAGTTAAAAGGAGGTGCGGCCATGGCAGCCATGGCCGCAACCATGGAAGCACCACGACGAGCAGGGGAGGTCGCCGAAGCATCAGCGGTGGCGGCGGGCAGCGTGGTGGCAATCAGAGACTCGACTGGAAGCGGCAAGGGCAACCGAGAGGTGGCCAAAATCCGGCTGCACAAGCAGCCGCGGCTAGCAGGGGCCGCGTATAGCTGCCAGCAGCGGCGCGGCAGCGAGGCAGTGGCCGGGGAGGGCGGAGGCGATCGACGGAGGACGGCGGCTGCGGCTGGCCAGCGGCTGGAGCGGTGGGCGACAGTTGCAGGCGGGCTGATGCCCAGTTCGTGTGCAGCCGCGGGTGAAGAAGAAGAAGAAGAAATGGAAGAAGAAGAAGAAGAAGAAGGAAGAAAAAGAAGAAAAGAAGAAGAAAAGAAGAAAGAAGAAGAAGAAATGAAGAAGGAAGGAGGAAGAAGTTGCAGGTGGCGGGCGCGGGAGGAAGAAACAGAGGAGGAGGAAGGAGGAAGAAAGAAGAAAGAAAAAGAAAAAAAGAAAAGAAAAAGAAAAGAAAGAAAAAAAAGAAGGAAAAAAAAGAAGAAAAAATAGAAGAAATAAGGGGAAAATTCTAGAAAAAATCTCGAAAGATAGGAAATCATGTTTCGGTGATATCCCGAAGATTTTGGTGAGAAAAACGGCTCGGGCACGCTTTTCGGGAATATCGCACGCAAATCGAGAAAATCGGAGATGCTAAGCCAAGGTGAGTAAAATTCTCTAGAAAATTTCAGAAATTCAAAAATATTATTTTATGAATTGTCGTGGTAAAATATTTGAGAAAATATTTCTAGAAATATTTAATTTAGAATTATTGAGAAAAAATAGGGAGAAATAGAGGAAAAATTATAGAAAATGCCAGAAATTATGGAAAAATAAGTTTAATGTTTATTTAAATACCTATGATGATTAGGATGCTTTGAGATCAAAGTTGAGGTATTTGGCGCGAATTTTGAGGTTGGCACGCAAATCGAGGTAAGGCACGGATTACGAGGTAGCCCGATGAGCTCTAAAAGGTAAGTGGTACTTCCTCGAAAGTGTTTTCCATCATATTGATATGCCCTGATATGTATCTATCACGTAGAATGCATACATGACTATGAAATGCATGAATACACGTTGATATCATTGATCACACGCATATGAGGCCGTAGGGAGTACGAACTGGCACCGCTGCCTTACCAAGGGTGCACCCATACACCCCGGCTTCGAAAGAGGTGGCCGCTAAAATGGTGGGTAGCATGAGGGTGCAGTTGACACCTACGAGGAAAGACATTGCATACACTCATGACATAGCATTATGTACCCTTACTTAGATGGTTCATCATCTAACTTGGGTTCGCCCCTGGAACATTCAACGTTCCAGTCGGGACTTGCAGAGATGATTTCGAGATTAATGATGTGTGATGACGCGAGACGTCAAGAAACGAGAAAATGTGTCATGTATGTAATGATATGAATAGTTAAGGATTATGTACATTTGTTTTACTTTTCGAAGGTTATGTACCAACGTTTGTAATAAGTACTTGTCTAGTTATTCATGTATATATTGTCATGAGCAGGTTCGATTCAGCTTCCGCTTTGTATTTATTTTCTAGTGTAGATATCTTACACTGGATAAGGCCTTAGGAGATTTTGGGATAATATAATGAAAAAAAAAAAATAAGACCCAATTTTCCTAAGGTATAACACGCCCTGAAGAAACGGGCTGTTACAGTCTCCTTGGTTCTTCTTCTTCTTCAGTTATCTTCGGTGCTCTCAAGGCAAGTATTTTATGTTTTTTATTTTGTTTTAGTTTTAATTATATTCTGTTAGTTTAATTATAATTTATTTGTGTTAGTTTAGTTGTAGTTATTTTATTTTTGTGTTAGTTTAGTAGTTTATTTTTATATTAATTAGTTTAGTTTTAGTTTAATTGTTTATATTATTTGTAATGCTTAAAAATTAAAATGTAAATAACTATAATTAAATAATTAAACTACAACTAATTAATTATTTAGTTATTTTGATATGTGGTAATTGGACTAGGAAACCGTGCACGTGTAAATAATGTTCATTTTTTTATTTTTAAGTTTAGATATATTTTTAATGAAAAATACTATAATTTTAAATAAAATATGTAAAAAATTATATACTAAAAATAAACTTACTATTTAAGAAACCATATATTTTATTGTCATAAGAAAATATTTAAGTGAATACATTAAAAAATTAAAAAAAATCTATTAAAAATATAAAAGAATTCTATTTAAAATATAAAAAATAATAAATAATTTTAATTTATTATTTTAATAAATATAAATTTTAAAATATCTTGTTATTTTAAATTTTTTTATTCTTATAAAAGAAAATATTAATTTTAATTTAAATTTTAATAAATATAAATTTTAATTTTATAAATTTAAAAATTAAAAATATATTTTTTGAAATTAAAAATATATTAATTTCATAAAAATATATTATTGATTTAAAATAATATTAATTTTCTTTTTAATGTTAAATTTGTTTTATTTTTAATGTGAATGTGAGTAATATTAATTTTATTTAATGTTATTTTTAATATTTTATTTAAATTTTTTAAAAAATTCTTGTTATTTTAAATTTTTTTATTCTTATAAAAGAAAATATTAATTTTAATTTTAATTTTAATTTTAATAAATATAAATTTTAATTTTATATATTTAAAAATTAAAAATATATTTTTTGAAATTAAAACTATATTATTGATTTAAAATATTAATATTAATTTAATACTTTTTTTCAAAATTATTTTTTTTATTTAAAAAATATTTGCGACAGGCTGTCCCGTTGCAGATTGATCATATTAATTTTATTATTTTTAAATAAAATTATTTATTTAATATTATTTTTTTATATTTAAGAATATTTGTGACGGGTACTCCCGTCGCAGATCTATGACGGGGGTACTACCCATCACAGATTGTTCGTTTCAATTATTTTTTTTATTTTAAGAATGTTTGTGATGGGTAGAGCCCGTCACAGATCTGTGACGGGGCAGTACTTCCCTGTCACAGATCTATGATGGGCAGTATTTTTCGGTCACAGATTTGTGACGGAAAGCACTTCCCCTGTCATAGATCTGTGACGGGCAAAACTTCCCCGTCATAGATCTGTGACGGGTGTCCCGTCACAGATCTGTGACGGAATTACTATCCCGTCACAGATCTGCGACGAGTAGCACTCACCCCGTCACTAAAATTCTGTCACGCCCCCTTTAGTGACGGATTTTACCCCGTCACTAAACCCATCATAAAAAAATTTAGTGACGGATTTTATGTTTTTAGTGACGGAAAAATCCGTCACTATAACTGATTTTTCTTGTAGTGTATTGTTTCCATTGGTGGACGTGGATTCCTAGGATGGTGTTGATCATCATTTGGTTAGGATTTGTGTTGACGTGCTCCGGAAGCTTCTGAGTAGGAACATAATGATGACGGGGTGATTCTCAGGTTCATGCATTGATGTTCCCCTCTCTTAAGATAGGACTGTGTTGTGTCAATGTGGTTGTGTTGTCTTAGAGAGATTGCATTTTTCCTAGTTAAGGTGAAGTGTTGTGGGATTCTCTTGGACTGGGTTTTGTTGTGATATTCAGTTGTTTCATGTCTTGCATACATTTATTAAAATATTTTTGAACTCTTACTTAGATGATTCATCATCTTATTTTGGACTTTGTCCCTAGAATATTCTAACGTTCCAAGTGGAAGCAGCAGTGTTAAAGGGAAAAGAATTATGAGGATTGACGACAACTTGTAGGTGGATCGTAACATGTTTTTTGGATTAAATGTATTTTATTTTGATGATATGATGTTAGACGATGGTATGATTTTGATGTTATGTATAAGATGATTTTGATTATATATCATATCAGGTTTCGATCCAGTTTTCGCATTTATGATAATATTACCTGTCTTACCTTGATGATTTTAAGTTTGGTGTGCTGAGAAGGTAATTGGGATTGTCGAGAAAGTTATGAATTTAAATATTGTGTAGTGGAAGTATATGTCTAAGAAAGTTCTGTTTAAGGAAATATTTGGTATTTAAATGTGTCCCTTTGTAACATCTCTCTCTTTTCTGAAAACTTATTTAGTGTTCTATTTACGTACATACGTTATTCTAGTATATCTGTGGAAAAAAAAAATCCCCAAAATCCATAGTGTGAAAAATGATATTTTCACATTAATGCTCATCGGATGGAGTGGGATGTTACATTAGCTCTGCTGAACAATTAGAAGAAAGGCCTCTTCGGTTGGGTGGGGGAGAAAGAGGTGGGATGATAATAACTTTTGGATAAAAAATAATGACATGGAATGGGTTTTAAACTCATTCTGTTTTTGTCATTTCATTTCAAAAGTTGTTGCCAAATTTTCAAAAATAAGATGTAAAAACCAAGAGCACTTTTACTGTTTTTATTTCAAAATTTTAAAATAAATCAAAAATTCTGAAAACGACGACGTTTTCAAACAAGCCATAACTTTTTACTTTTGGATCATAACATTGATCCTTATCTGAGGGCCATTAGTTCTACCTTGCCCATTGAGGCCCAATTAGTAGAAACCCAAACATTAATTCAATTCTCAAAAACTGTCGAAGATATGTTTGTAGGCCCATTTGTAATTGAGCCTAATCTATAATCCTATGTTAGTCAGCTATATAAATTTTAATTTTTTAATAAATTATGTATATCTATAATCATATTTAGTTAAATTGATCTGGGTATATTTTTGTTTTTCTGTTGGGTATCTCTTCCCTTCAACCTCCTGATTTCTCTTTCAACAGGACAAACAATCATTTGCTCTAGAATTAGTATATTTACGATATATGATGCCTCCACCCTACATAAATGTTTAGTACCAGCATTTGTAGCATAGATTTATGGTATGACTTGTGGATTAAATAACCCCATCGCTGGGGTTGGGGGTCATGCGGCAGCGAAGCGATTGCCGCTTTACTTTTTCTTTATATACATATATCATGTATATATAAAATAAAACATATTTAAAAAATAGAGATTCTGCTCGTACAATATCTCTCCCCTTCTCTCGATTTTACGCAACCTTAATGTGTGTGATTTTTGTTTTTTTTTTAATAAAAGGTGAAAAATTTTATTAATATAAAAGAGCAAAGCCAACACCAAATACCATTTCCATTAGCTGAAAGTTTGAGGTTGGAATTTAGAAAATTTTAGTAAATTTATATTTAGTAATTAATATTTTAATTTTAATTTTTATTATTTATTAAACTAATTAACATGTAACACATCGTTAGAATTTAAGAATTAAGTTTAGCAACATTAATATCATTAATGTTAACAGATGCCACATCTAATTAACCATTTAAATCTAATTACTTGGCCTATTACCTTGTTTTAATTTAATTAATTAGGTTATACGAGAAAACAAAGAAAGATTATTCAAAAGATGGATCAGTGTCACATTTCGTTTACATTTCTACAGAGAAATGCCCTAATCATGCACATAATCTCAAAGTTGGTGCCAAGAATATGCTTATAAGAATTTTAATTTTTCTAAATTTATTATTTATTTATACTACTGAAAATGATATATTCATAAAAAACAAAAAAACAAAGTCATTTGATAAATTTATTTATGTTAGTTTTTTTTTTTCATATGGTGACAGAACTTTTGTAAGTCCATTAATTATATTTTTATTTTTATTTAATAGTTATAATTCTTGGTGAAAAAGGGCACACATATTTCATCGAATACAACATTAGAAAACCATCATTGCATTTTCTTGTTTTTCCATCTGTTTAGAGACCAAAAAAAAAAAAAAAAAAACCTAATAAAATAATATTTTCTACTTTAATTAAAATTTGAAAAACAAACACCATAACATGCTTAATTTTTCATTTGATATTATCGTTTGTGTTATGAAACTAACATGCAAAGTCTCCGAGATCATAACAAGTACTCTTTAAATTGTGACATATACGTTAGTAGTCCTTAAATTGTTCTTCATGCCACATGTTTTTTGATGGCTTCAAGAACGATTTCTTTCTAAATTTTATGGTATATACAAAAATCTTATTAATATTTGTCATGATATTACTTTTCATTAATTTTAAAGAAACTTACATGAGATCTAGAGATCTTCACAAGAAAAAATCGGTAAGAAAGTGTCAAAATGTCTGGAAAGATTAAAAAAGGGGTCAATTTTTATGTGTTAAATGATTTATTTAATTTAAAAATAAAATAATGATTTTTTGAAAAAATGTATTTAAATTCATACTTGTCAAGAGGAGTAGAGGCATGAAAAGAAACATTAAGATGAATATGAGTTTAGCTTTCTCCCAAATTACCACAAAATTTTGTTGAAGAAATAGTGGATGTGTATGAACTAAATGGAAGTTAAGGATTGTTATAAATGTGAGTTAAAAGAAATAATGGCATAACCAATAAAAATATCTCTCATCTTTGGGTAAAAGGCAATTTGTCCCCTCAACTTCAAATTGAAACCATTAATGAACATCTATAAGGCCCCATTTTTTTGGAGTTAAATAATTCGTGGAATTTTGAGGTATATTTTTTTAAAGAAAATATAAATGTTATATAAATTATTTTTGACAACTCCGTTCTACCTTCTCAGCATACTAAAATAAAAATCAATAAACTAAAATAGATAATCATCATAAATGCGAAAACAATAATTGAAACTTAATATGGTACATACAGAATTCATTTTATTCATAACATGAGAAATAATACCATAGTTTAACGTTATGTCGTCAATACCTAAATACATGGAGACTCATTTATCAGAGATAACAACTAAATACCCTAAATAATAATACATAACGTACTTACATCTTACAAGACTGATCCTCAATGGAACATAAGATTAAATAATATCCATCTTTTCATGATGAAGCAATATAGCAAAACCACATGCTGAATCTATTGGACACGTCATCACGTGCCACCACATCTCTACCATTTCCTTGCTTAACTACAAGTCCTATCTAAAATGTTTGAATATTTCAGATGCATAACTCGATTAGAAGATAAATCTTCTAGTGAGGGTTTTAAAAATATGATACATTAATGCATGATCAAAGACGAACCCAGCCCATGGGCAGGATGGGCTGGAGCCCCCCAATTTTTTTAGAAAAGTAGACTTTTTAGTATTAAAAAAATAATTTTTTTACCCAAGCCCACCCCAATCAGCCAGCCCAAATATTATTTTTTTTCAAATTTGACAACCAACCAACCAGCCCAAACCCAAATACATTATTATTAATTAACTCAAACCTAAAATCCCTAATTTTGTAACCTAAGCTATTGGTTCAAATTGACTCTGCATAGTGCAGCGACAATCTTCATCTTCTTCTTCAATCTTCCCTCAACAGTTAACAATCAGCTTTAGCTTTTTGCTTCCACTTCTTCCAAAATCAAGATTTCTCATGTAAGCCATCTATTCTATCTATTTCTTCTATTTATATATTTCAAAATCTATTTTTTCTACTTGTTCAATCTTTGTTGATGCTTCCGTTTTAACTTTCTATTTTATTCTATCAACTTTAACTGTAATACCCCGTTTCGACGTAAGGTTGCCACGTCATTAAGCAAAGTTTGAATACCGAAAATTGGCCGAATAGAAAAATAAATCATCGAATCGACTGGAGGGAATGCCCCATAGTGTAATTGGCTATAGAAAATGGCATGGTCTCGACGAGCGTTCCAAAATAGGATTTATGGTATCAAAAGAAATCAGATCGAGAACAATTTTCGGTACAACTAAAATACAGCTGTCATTTAGGTTGTAAAATCGAATCGTCGTAGGAAACTCCCGAAAAGTCAACAAAACCCTAGGGCAGCCCTGGTTTTGCTTAACAAACAACCCTTCAGTGGTTTCAGGATTAAACAACAGTCTGGTAAGAACACTGGGGCGAACTCGTCCTTTTCAACTAAGAAGTGGATTATTAATTATGCACTTTCAGTATTAAAATGCAAATTTAATCGATATTTGAGGACATGGTTGCAATAAGGAAAAAAAGAAAAATAATAATTCAAGTGAGATTATGAGAAAATTAGAATTTAATACATAATTTTATATATAATATATGATATATAAATATATATATATGTACACGCATGGCAGAGGCCTCTGTTAAACGCAAATGGCCATGCCCTGCCACTCCAAACTTCAAATCCCATGCCCTGTAAATCGGCCATGCTTTTTGCACTGCGATTTGCGCAAATCTCATGCCTCTACAAATCCATGGCAGCCAGTTGAGTGTGTCAGACGCAATGGGGTGTGGCCAGTGAGGTGAGAGCAGCCGAGCGCCTATAAATAGGCATGAAGCTTGGCTATTTAAGAGTAGCAAGGAAGCGAGAGTTCGCTGAAGAGAGAGAGAGAGAGAGAGAGCAAGGGAGATCGAGAGAGAGCGAGAGCTGCAGCCAAATGGTGGCTGAAGGAAGCAACAACAAGCAGCCATGGCCGCGAACAGCAAGTCGCGGCCATGGTCGCTCGATTGAAAACAAGCAGGGGGAGCGGCACGGCGGGCCAGCAAAGTGCGTGGCAGCTGGCAGAAGCGAGGGAGACCGACCGATGAGGCCGAAGGTGGCTGGAGTGGCTGCAAGCTTGCGGCGGCAGCCATGGCCACGAACTCCAACATGCAGGTGCGTCGTAGGGGGCTGGTCACGGGGCCGCAGGTGGCCGCGAGAAAGACCGCCAGTGGTGGCAGCCGCGATGCACAACAAGGGCGGCCACGATGGCCGACGAAACTGTTCGAGGCAGTGGCTGGCTATGGCTGGGCGTGCGCAAGGGCTGCGTGAAGAAGACAGTGAACGGGAAGAAGAAGAAGAAGAAGAAGAAGAAGAAGAAGAAGAAGAAGAAGAAGAAGAAAAGAAGAGAAGAAAGAAAGAAGAAAATGAAGAAGAAAAATGGAAGAAGCTAGGCGTTGCAGGTGTTTGCGCGGGAAGTAGGGGAGAGGAGGAGGAAGAAGAAGAGAGGGAGGAGAAAAAAAAAAGAAAAAAAAAGAAAAGAAAAGAAAAAAAAAAGAAATAGGAAAATGATGGGAAAAAATCCTAAAAAATTTCAAAAGATAGGAAACTATATTTCGGTAATATCCCAGACATTTTGGGCGAGAAAAATTGTCTGGACACGCGTTTCGGGAATATGGCACGCACATCTAGGAAGCTGAGGAGCTAAGTAAAGGTAAGAAAAATTTCTTAAAAAATTTTAAAAATTCAAAAATATTATTTTATGAATTTTCTTAGAGAAATATTTAAGAAAATATTTTAGAAATATTTAGTTTGGATTTATTGAGGAAAATTAGGAAGAAATAGAAAGAAAATTAAAGAAAATGTCATAATTTATGGAAAAATAGGTTTTAATGTTTATTTAAATAATTATGGTGATTAAGATGCTTTGAGGTTAAAGTTGAAGAGATTCATGTAAATTTTGATGTTGGCACGCAAATCGAGGTAAGGCACGGATATTGAGATAACCCGATAAGCTTGAGAAGGTAAGTGGTAATTAATCGAAAATGTTTTCATCATATTGACATGTCCTGATACGTATCCATCACGTAGAATGCATACATGACTATGAAATGCATGAATACACGTCGATGTCATTGATCACACGTATATGAGGCCGTAGGGAGTACGAACTGGCACCGCTGCCTTACTAAGGGTGCACCCATACACCCCGGCTTCGAAAGAGGTGGCCACTAAAATAGTAGGTAGCATGAGGGGTGCAGTTGACACCTACGATGAAAGACATTGCATACACTCATGACATAGTATTATGTACCCTTACTTAGATAGTTCATCATCTAACTTGGGTTCGCCCCTGGAACATTCAACGTTCCAGTTGGGATTCGCAGTGATAATGCAGAGGTTGGAGATGTGTAGTGACGCGAGACACTAAGAAACGAGTAAATGTACCATGATATGTTGAAATATTAATTATGTGCATTTTGATTTACTTTCAGCACGTTTTGAGAAATATTGAAGATGTAAGAATTTATTTATAATTCATATTAAGATATCAGGTTTCGATCCTTACTTCCAAATTTGATATGTATAATGATTATCTTTAAAGAGAAAAAAAATAATTGGAAGTTCTGGGACTGATTCGAGGTATGATGTGGTTTAGTTTTAGTATTTAAAAGAAAAAAATTTATTGTCCCAGAATTGTCCCAATTTATAACGCGCCTAAAAAAGCGGGGCGTTACAGTTGGTATCAGAGTTTAAGATTTTTGAAAGCCCTAAATGACTCTGATATAGTTGAAATTAGAGTTAAATCCTATTTGGAAATTAGGGAAGTGTAATTTGGAGACTTAAGAGGATCCGATAGAACCAGTTAGTAGGAACCCCGAGTTGAGGCTTAGGGGAAAGAGATTGATGGTTCATAAAAAAAAACAAAACAAAACAAAATCCCTATTTGAAGATTCAAGGATTGTTGGTTGAAGGCTTAGAGGTTACTGGATTTCAGTGTTGAGTAGTGGGTTTGCATGTCTAAGCAAGTTTTGCCTAAGGAAAGACTTGGTATTTAAGTGTGTCCATTTGTGACCCATCTCTCTTTCCTGAGAACTTACCTGGTGCACTATTCACGTACAAATACTATTCCAATATATGATTACTATTCTCGGTGAATAGCAAAAGCCTGATGGAAGCTAGTGCAATGATCTAGCTATTGAAGTTAGGATCCAATGATATGATTCGAGTGTAAGGTTGACTCGGTAACTATGATTATAGATTCGAGAAATTTAGAGACTGTTGATTTTAGGTCATTGGTCAAAATCATTGCGAGAAATGATAGGATAGCTGGTAGTTATCAAAAATGATTGAGTCATGGATGATTAGCGTAGCTGTTAAGTTAGGGTCAAATGATAAGAATTTTCAAGGATCATTTGGTGTCTCGGTAATAAGATGTAAAGATCAGGGATCCAACGAATTGGGTCAAACAAGAAGCCGAAATGGCCAAGTGATGGCATATGAGTTACATCGATTGATAAGCTGGCGGTTGTACAAACGTTATAGAACGGGATAAAGAACCCTAGTAGCGTGACGACACTACTGGTTCGGTGTTCGCAGTGACAAATCTGGGTCTAGGGACCCACGTGTAGATAGTTGATAGATGGCTTGAGATAAGGTACGGGAAGCCCATCGATCGAAGCATCCTAGTAGACTGCTTGGGAGACGATTAGATACTGAAGATCTGGGACAATCCAATAGGGTCTGTACCTTGTATGGGTATAAGTCACAATGGTCTAGGAGGCAAGCTGTGCCACTAACTGTGATTGATCGAGGCCTAAGAATTAACCTGAAAATGAAATAGATTGAGTATGGACTGAGTGTTTGCAGTCATCTTGGGAGTAGGTGACACGACGAACAATGTGAAGCTCGAAGAATAGAATATCGCGATATTTAGTAGGGTTATGAGATCATAAGATGATAGCTTCAGTTCAAGTAGAGTTTGGGTACTGAAAAAATGAAAGAGTAGCTTAATAGGTCGTATCAACCCTAAATGAATGATAAGGAGACCTAGCCAACAAAGGTTGTGACTACAGTTCGATATGCCAAGTGGACTTGAGGATTTGAAAGTCTGTAAGAGAAGACTCGCGAATAAGTTATGCCTTGTACATCGGTATGTGGACCTAAATCGTTATTTGAGGTTTAAAGTATCATTTGGTAAAGAGTTCTTGCAAGTTTAAGGTTCGGTTGTTTTTAATAATTGGAACCAAGTAACGTGATCTGAATAGCGATCTTCAAAGATAAATCGACTTTAGATTTTCGAGAAATTTCCTAAGGATTGGAGTACCATGGGAGACGTAGGTACTTATCCACTCCAATTAGCGGGATGGTTACGGACAGATGTCTTTGAGAGTCTTTGGCGTGCCTGAGAGAGACAGGTAATGGCAAATGCGCCAGGATGCTAGATCGCAGTAAGAAGTGTTGTGTTCTTAATAGATCGAAAACTATTGGAAATCTAGGATTTTTGATTATGAAGAATGGAACTCCTGTTGGGCTAGACAGTTAGCCTAAGATAGCCCTGGTGAGTAAATCTAGAAATGTGTAGCTAGACGATCAATAAAGTGTTGTTAGCAAGTCATGAAAAATAAGGAGTCTATCGATATATGGCACAGGCGCTGGTGGTCGATGTAAAGTCGTAAGAAGGTTGAGGTAGCAATAGAAATGCTAGAACATATTCTCAAAAAAAAAAATTTATTGGGAATGTTTCTTGATAAAGAGTTCAAATTTTTCCATTGATAGCTTGAGATTAATGGATGTTGTGCTATATGTGGCTTGATCGAGGATAACTGGTAAGACATGGATAAAGGTCAGAATGACCTAGCTGTTAAATTAGGATTGAAAAAGAAGAAGACTAGTTGTGTATTAGCCAAAGCAACGGTGAGTTAAGCCACAGTTCATGGAATGATGATCGAGGAGTAAAATAGACCCTTAATGTAATATTAAGGTCACGTGTGACTCTAGATGAGAGAGAAGTAGATCTTCATTGTGATGCTTGAGGGTAATGGTCCTGAGATTTTGTTTAGATAATAATGATGTCATAGACTATGTGGACTAAGAGGCTAGAATAGTACGGATAAAGTTAGTAGAGCTATTATCGAGACGATTAGACATTAGAGTCGAGGAGCAAGTCTAGAGATTGAGTGTTAGCAAGTGAATTGTGCTATGATTGACTGGAAGTCAAAAGAGCATATGGTCAAATGCGAGGAAAGAAATCATATGTTTTCCTTATGGTAAAGTATAATCGGCATTAGATGGTGCCTTAAGGATCAGCAGGACTAAAGTTAGTTGATATGAAATGTTATTACTCAAAGATTAATTTGAGCAATTTGAGATCCAAATGATTAATCTGTTGATATGAGATGTTATTTGAAGACCGCTTCGAAAAGAACGATGACTTATTTGAGTATGGGTATGGATGAATAGATATTGGTATTGCTAGATTTGGAAGACGTTGTTAGATGTCAATTGATATTAAAGGTTAAGTTACAGAAGTAAGATTGGAGACAAATAGAATTTGTTAATAAAGATTTCTTGAGAAAATAGTTATATGACATGATTAGAAGATGATTGTGGTCGATTGACAAAAACTTGAGGTTATATCGGGTGATGACTACCTACGAGCATGAGGAAACAAGTTATAGGAAGCATCAAATAGGTTAGCAAGCAAAGATCAACGTTGTTGATGACTTAAGGTGAGGCATAGCTAGTTTGAGGATATGAGATAGCTAAGGTAATAGGACCATTGACTTGTTGCAGCATGTTTGGAAGTCTATGAAACAACCTAGTGATGATAAGATATGTGTTGTTTGAGAATCAAGGATACGTGAAATAGTTTGATGACATAAGAATAGTTCTTTAAGGTTTCATTTGATAGAAATTAGGATGTATTAAGATCAAGCACTTTTGTGTTAAGTTTCAAAAATTATCAAAGCATGATTGATGAGTGCAAGAGAAATGATGTCGTAAGAAATCGGCGTTCAAGAAATGACATGTATAAGGATATAGTTTGGATGATTTAGCAAATGAAAAAAAAAAAATTGAGGATGTGGATATGAGGGCCGCAAGCTCATTATGATGATGTGTGTGCCGGTTTGGATGGGACCTTGAGTTGGGACTCATGGCCCAAGGATCGAGTTATGTAGTTATGAGTCTTGAAAGAGATTCGAAAGGAATACATGGTTGTCAAGTGTGTTGTCTAGGGATTGAAAAGTGTGGTCAACCCACGGGTTTAAATTTTGAGATGCGCAATAGCGTTCTAAAGTTTCGAATAGGATAGGCGTGCCAGAGATTTTGTGATTAAGAGAGGATTTTAGACGATATAGTTGGCCTGGAGACGAGATTGTCTGTAAGGAGCTATAGCAGGATTATTTGGGTTAAGATAATGGGATATATTTTTTCCCTAGTTAATTGATATGCTAAGTGTTAATTTTGAAGACGAAAATTCAAAGATTTAGAATGTGGCAAATTTCAAGGAAGAAATTTTTGTAAGGAGGGGAGAATGTAATACCCCGTTTAAACGTAAGGTTGCCACATCATTAAGCAAGGTTTGAATACCGAAAATTAGTCGAATAGCAAAATAAATCGTCGAATCGACTGGAGGAAATGCCCCAGAGTGTAATTGGCTATAGAAAATGGCATAGTCTCGACGAGCGTTCCAAAATAGGATTTATGGTATCAAAAGAAATCAGATCGGGAACAGTTTTCGGTACAGCTAAAATACAGCTGTCATTTAGGCTGTAAAACTGAATCGTCATAGGAAACTCCCAAAAAATCAACGAAACCCTAGGAGGGTCCTGGTTTTGCGTAACAAACAATCCTTCAATGGTTTCAGGATTAAACAACAGTCCGGTAAGAACACTGGGGCGAACTCGTCATTTTCAACTAAGAATTGGATTATTAATTGTGCACTTTCAGTATTAAAATGCAAATTTTATCGATGTTTGAGGACATGGTTGCAATAAGAAAAAAAAGAAAAATAATAATTCAAGTGAGATTATGAGAAAATTAGAATTTAATACATAATTTTATATATAATATATGATATATAAATATATATATATGTACACGCATGGCAGAGGCCTCTGTTAAACGCAAATGGCCATGCCCTGCCACTCCAAACTTCAAATCCCATGCCCTGTAAATCGGCCATGCTTTTTGCACCGCGATTTGCGCAAATCTCACGCCTCTACAAATCCATGGGAGCTAGTTGAGTGTGTTAGACGCAATGGGGTGCGGCCAGTGAGGTGAGAGAGCAGCCGAGCGCCTATAAATAGGCATGAAACTTGGCTGTTTAAGAGCAACAAGGAAGCAAGAGTTCGCTGAAGAGAGAGAGAGAGAGAGCAAGGGAGAACGAGAGAGAGCGAGAGCTGCAGCCAAATGGTGGCTGAAGAAAGCAACAGTAAGCAGCCATGGCCGCGAACAGCAAGTCGCGGCCACGGCCCCTCGATTGAAAGCGAGCAGGGGGAGCGGCACGGCGGGCCAACAAGGTGCGTGGTGGCTGGCAGAAGCGAGGGAGACTGACCGATGAGGCCGAAGGTGGCTGGAGTGGCCGCAAGCTCGCGGCGGCAGCCATGGCCGAGAGTTCCAACATGCAGGTGCGTCGTAGGGGGTTGGTCGCAGGGCCGCGAGGAAGACCGCCGGTGATGGCAGCCGCGATGCACGGCAAGGGCGGCCGCGATGGCCGGCGAAGCTGGCCGAGGCAGTGGCTGGCGGTGGCTGGGCGTGCGCAGGGGCTGCGCGAAGAAGACAGTGAACGGGAAAAAGAAGAAGAAAAAGAAGAAAAGAAGAAGAAGAAGAAGAAGAAGAAAAGGAAGAAGAAAAATGGAAGAAGCTAGGCGTTGCAGGTGTTTGCGCGGGAAGCAGGGGAGAGGAGGAGGAAGAAGAAGAGAGGGAGGAGAAAAAAAAAGAAAAAAAAAAGAAAAGAAAAAAAAGAAGAAAAATTAGGAAAATGATGGGAAAAAATCCTAAAAAATCCCAAAAGATAGGAAACTATATTTCGGTAATATCCTGGAGATTTTGGGCGAGAAAAATTGTCTGGGCACGCATTTCGAGAATATGGCACGCACATCGAGGAAGCTGAGGAGCTAAGTAAAGGTAAGTAAAATTTCTTAAAAAATTTTAAAAATTCAAAAATATTATTTTATGAATTTTTGTAGAGAAATATTTAAGAAAATATTTTAGAAATATTTAGTTTGGATTTATTGAGAAAAATTAGGAAGAAATAGAAAAAAAATTAAAGAAAATGTCAGAAATTATGTAAAAATAGGTTTTAATGTTTATTTAAATAATTATGGTGATTAGGATGCTTTGAGTCTGAAGTTGAAGAGATTCATGCAAATTTTGAGGATGGCATGCAAATTGAGGCAAGGCACGGATATCGAGGTAGCCCGATAAGCTTGAGAAGGTAAGTGGTACTTCATCGAAAATGTTTTCATCATATTGACATGCCCTAATACGTATCCATCACGTAGAATGCATACATGACTATGAAATGCATGAATACACGTCGATGTCATTGATCACACGTATATGAGGCCGTGTGGAGTATGAACTGGCACCGCTGCCTTACTAAGGGTGCACCCATACACCCCGGCTTCGAAAGAAGTGGCCGTTAAAATGGTAGGTAGAATGAGGGGTGCAGTTGACACCTACGATGAAAGACATTGCATACACTCATGACATAACATTATGTACCCTTACTTAGATGGTTCATCATCTAACTTGGGTTCGCCCCTAGAACATTCAACGTTCCAGTTGGGATTCACAGTGATAATGCAGAGGTTGGAGATGTGTAGTGACGCGAGACACCAAGAAACGAGTAAATGTACCATGATATGTTGAAATATTAATTATGTGCATTTTAATTTACTTTCAGCACGTTTTGAGAAATATTGAAGATGTAAGAATTTATTTATAATTCGTATTAAGATATTAGGTTTCGATCCTTACTTCCGAATTTGATGTGTATAATGATTATCTTTAGAGAAAAAAAAATAATTGGAAGTTCTGGGACCGATTCGAGGTATGATGTGGTTTAGTTTTAGTATTTAAAAAAAAAAATTATTGTCCCGGAATTGTCCCAATTTATAACGCGCCTGAAAAAGCAGGGCGTTACATTAGCTTTCTGTTTTTATTTTGGCTAAGCAAATAACATCTCCATTGAATATATTTATTTCATCTATTAAGATATAAATAAATTTATTTTTGTTAAGAGCCTAAGGATATTTGGTAAAAATAATAATATACAAGAATTAATTTATTTCAACAAGAATTAATTTATTGTTGAAATAATATACAAGACTAAAGGTAAGTTAATTTATTTGATTATGTTTTATTCTATTTTTTGCTTTCTCTTTTTAAATTAATAAATTCTGTTAAATATGTATATAAAATTCAGTAAACTCTCATTTTTATCTTTTTGTTTTTTTTATTGATAAAGTTTAAGGTTGGAAAAAAAAATTTTGAAAACCCCCCAAGTAAAAATTTCTAGGTCTGCCCATGTGCATGATGCAATAATATGAACAATCATATGTTCTAGGGTAACTTTTCTAACCCATCGGCCCGCACGGAATTCTAGATAGAATCTCGACCTGCTTTCAGGATAATCATAACGTTGTTCCATCAATTGCCCTTGGGAAATTACGGCTACACTATAAGGGTAACATCCTAATCCTATGCACAAATATCAATATGTCAATAACATCATATCATATGAAAATCACGACTTTCCATGCAATAGTATATGAACAAATATGATAAAATAATCAAACTTTTATGAGTATCATACATAATATAAGCAATCATATCATATACAAACTTTTAAGGAGAACCACTCACCTTTAGCACGAAGTTCGAAATACCTCAAAAAACACGCATTGCCTTGATTTACGTGCTCGACCTCAATTTTTGTGCCAAGCCTCGAAAATCGTACAAATCGCTTAACTTCGAGCACAACGATCCTATAAATCATATTTATTCACAGAATACATCAATAGCTCAATTTATTTATATTTTTCTCCCACTTTTCTCTCTAATATTCCAAATAATTACTTTCTTAACCATTTTCTCAAATATTTTTTTCACAACAATTCATAATATTCTAAGAATTTTGAAAGAAAATTCTAGAACTTACCCCGAACCTTCGTTTGTATACAAAACGAGGTTGGTCATTGCGGAAATCGAGAAACTGAAAAGGTAAGCACCAAATATTTTTACATAAACCTCTTATTCTTATTTTTCTCTTTCTTTCTACATTTTATTCGAATTTTATGGCCTTGGATGCGCCCTCACGTGCTAGCACTTGGGATGCGCATGATGACCAGCGTGTGTAGCCCACATGCCGGTCATCTTCTCCGGTGCCGGACACCAACAATACTGGTTTCTTCCTCCATCATGATCTTTTCATCTAGTTGATCCAAATGGTATGACTTGAGGCCTAAAAAGAACACCATAAGGCTATGAATTGATTGATTAAAGTCTCGTTTTCGGCGTCCACCTCCTTCTTTGACCAAACTTCAAAACCCTATCAAAATGCCTCAAAATCCTAGAATTAATCTTTAACTCATGGGCAACAAAAGCCCTTTATTTTCTTCCCTCAATTTTTCAAAAAATGAGGGCAATTTGAAGCCCACTTTCTCAAAACTCTCGGCCAACCCTTCTCTATTTATAGCCAATATCGACCCATAAAATGACTAATCTCGAGCAAACCAAGGCCACTAACACACTTACCTACCCCATAACGATCCAAAACTTCGAACAAAACCCCCAAAATCCCTTCAAGGTGGCCCAAAATTTCGGTTACTTTTGGCCAAAATTTTGGCCATATTTTTTGGTGATTTGGCCGTTTGTTGGCCAAGGGATGATCTTGGGCCTTGCTCCAAGGCCCTTCAGCCATTTCCTTAGGTCTCTCATGACCGAATTCGATGATGGGATGCAAACTTAGTCGGCCATGGTTTGTGAAAGTTTTGAAATTTGCACTTTTATCCCCCTTAACTTTTGAAATGCATTTTGACCATTTTCACAAGGCCCCTAAGCTTCCCAATAGTTCCATTACGGCCTACAAGTTCTATACTTTCCATTGCATCTCTGAAGATTTAGAAAAAATGCCATTTCTACCTTCTTCAGACAAAATTAAGAAATTGCACTTCGGCCCGAATCTACGTTTTGACTGTAAACCCTTTTATTTTTTTTCGAAACTATAGAATGGTTATTCTACATACTAAATATGAACCTCCTTGGAGATTCGTTGTCTTTTCAAAAGCCTCTTGTGATAACTCAATTTTTCAGCCTAAATCATAGCTGTATTTTAGTTGTATCGAAAATCGTTTCAAATTCGATTTCTTTCAGTGTCATAAATCTTATCTCGAGATGTTTGACAATACCATATCATTTTTTTTAGGCATCTCGATTCCATGGCACTACAATCAATTCAATCACTTTTTTAGCTATTTTGATTCAAATTTCTTTGAAACCTCACGTTTCTATCAAAATTCTTATTCTCAAAATTCCTAGTTATTACACCCTTAACTTTCAATTTTAAATCTATTATGTTCCTAAATTTCTAATTTTGTAATAATCACACACCTGGTTCTATCATAGTGTGTGAAACACACACACAATCTGATATGGGCTTCATATTGACCAAACTAATAAGAAGGCACCATGTGTCTCAACACTAAAAGAAATGAGGTGAGGCCGGTAGAGGATGATGTGGCGAAAGTCAGAGCCGGCGACCCTAACCTTGGTTTTGAGGAGGTGAGTGTCGCTGTTGATTCACAAACTCAAACTAGGCTGAGCTGCTGTCGACATTTCTATGCTCGGTGCCATTGTTTTCATGCAACATGAATCATCGCTACGGAGGAAGAATGTGACCTCTGGCGGTACTCAGGGTTGTCAATTCACAAGCTCGTTTGCTCGGTGTCGTCGTTGATTCACAAACACAAATTGGGCTAAGTTGTCGTCGATTTAGCAGCAAAGGTTGGAGAGAGGTCGATTAGTGAAGGTTAATGAGAGGTCGGTCAGCAGTTGGGAAAAGGTCAATCAGTGAAAGGAAATGCGAAGAAGTTGACTGGTCGTCGACGACGAGGAATGAGGAAGACGAGAGGTCATTAGCGCTTGGAATAAGGAAGAAGAAAAAGATAGGTGCTGCTTTCGCGCACCTCAATTGCACGTGCAACTCATGCACAGTGCTAACTAGACACAAGATGCATAATAAGTCCAAAATTAGAACTTGAAGGGCACAATAGGCCCCTTTCAAGTTTAGGGGCACGTTTGTGCCTTATGCCAAGAACTAATTTTACAATTTTTTTTTTTGTTTCAAAACTAATATTATGAGACACAATAAGATATTTGTGATACAATTTTTATGACTTATATATTTCCCTTATGTTTAATACTACATAAGAAAATATATGACATGACATTAATATGTATAATATTCAAGTTTGATAAACATTTACGCATTTTGAATTTTCAAGCATTATGTTGATGTCAACACAATATGACACTAGTACTAGTATGATATATGTGTCAAACTCTCTATTTTTTTTAGTTATATGTTAATTTTTGTTTTTTTATCTATTTAATTAAAAAATAAAAACTAACAATTCAAATAAAAAAAATGCATTTAATGTAAAATTGTGAAGAAGAGTTAAGACGTCAAGGAGAAGTTGTAACAGAGTTTTGTTTAAAAAGAAATTGGAGGGTTATCAAAAAATAAAATCGATGTCATGGTTTGTAAAGAATGTGGGCATGATGAAAGTAGAAACAGTTTAAGCCAAGTAGAAACAATTTAAGGTAATTTAAAATGAGATTTCATAAAATAAAGCCCAAGTATATATAGAATAACAATGAATAAAGGTCACGAGACAGTGATATTCACTTTAGCATGAGTAGGCAATGGCATATTTTAATGCAAACTTAAGTCAAATTTAGGCTAGTTATGGCGATTGGTGGATGAAATCATCATCTCAAACTTAAGTCAATGCAACACAAAATAGGAGGCCACCAAATTTTCCTACGGAGCTAATTCACACCTGAAATTAAATTGGTGCATGGAAGGAAATAAATAATTAATTTAGCTAATAAATGTTTCAGAAAAAAAACCTACCAGATGATTTTCTAAATCATATATGCATGTATTTAATAAGTTAATCAATCAAAACATGTTATTTAAAAAGAGCGTCTTGACACTTTATAAACTCCATGATGTAAATCCTCATTTGGATCCATATGTAAAATTCCGCGAGACTGCCCGTGTAAATGCCTAAACTCCTTGTTTAGATACAGTTATTAATGTGATGGTGCCAATTACCTCAGCCTCAACAGTTGGCATTGCAAACCTTTCAACTTTGCAAGACTACAATCTTTTAACTCTTTTCCTAGAGATGTCAAAAGGGTTGGGCTGCCCGGCCCAGTCCGGGATGGGCCGGGTCGGGCCAAAGAATTTGGGCCCATGGCTCGTCCCGGCTTGTGGCCCACTGGGCCCTACCCGTTGGGCCCTTATGGGCCAAGCCCATGAAGCCCTTATGGGCCCAACCCGTTGGGACCTTATGTTATTTTCAATATTCTTTACTCATTTATTTGTTTAACTATGTTATTTTTTATTAATTATTGATATTAAATGCTAAAAAATGTATATTTCGCAATTTATATAAATAATAAACATTTTCCTTTTTATATGCATTATTTTTCATATTAATTTACAAGAAAATTTACAAGGTATATAGAATTTTGAAATATAAAATGATGAAATAATATTTAAAATTTAATATAGAAAATTGTTTAAAAAATAATAATTTTTATATATGCATTATTTTGATATTTATATATGTATTATTTTTTAAAAAAAATTATTTTAAAAAAAAGGTTTAGATTTGGTGGGATTGACTTACCAGGACCTGTGGGCCAGGACCACTGAGCCCGGCCCCCTACAAAGGGGCCGTGGGCCGGGCCGGGCCCTACCCATAACAAAAAAGCTAGATCGGGCTTAGCCCTACCCATAGCAAAAAAGCTAGATCAGGCCTGGCCCTTTTAGTAAATGGGTCTGCCCGGCTAATTTAAAAAGTCTGTGGACCGACTTGGGCCGGTCCTTTTGACATCTCTATTTTTTTCACACTTTGAAGTTGTGTGTACACAGACTGTCACAGAATCAGAATACAAAGATAAAAACATGTCATAATTCAGCCATACAAATTATAGAATGCAAACCTTTTGCTTTCAATTTAAGCGTTTAGTTTCTCAGTCATATCTTCCTTTGAGGGTGGGGGTTCACATCACGTGGAACTGTTCAATATCAATGAGTACTAGTATTATTGGAGCTCAGATTATTTACATGATGACTTTCTTGATCTCTTCCCAAGGCACTTCAACCATAAAAAAAAAGAAAAGAAAATAATATCAGAAAGAGGTTATCAAATGCCAAAAAAGGCAAATCATATCTACATTTATAATCAAAGCCACATTACCATGAGATTAGACACAAGAAATGATTTGATAAGCTCTTCTAGCTGATAACGACACAATCTTCTGGAAATGTCGTGTTACAAGGTGGTCTATTTGCTGGCAGAAGTAGTGAATTGGGATTCTTGGGAGGAGCACAGACATCCAGTATTTGATTGTCTAAGGCTTTTGTAAAATCAATATCAAGTTCTGCTTGTTTTTGTTTCTAGGTTTCTTAGTTGTCATGGGTGATCCATTTTCTCTGGGAGGACCTTTTGAATCTACAAAACAGATTCAATGTTGCATAACTAGAAAACAGTTCTTGCAACTAGAGTATTGTGCAAATCAATGATATGCCTATGACTCTTCGTACTCTCAATTTCTGTTTTTTGATACTTCCAGTGATCGGGACCTGCCCCAAGCATTTTGATTTGAAGTCAATCCCAAACTTAAAAACAAGTACCCATCAACCTTATCAAACCTGTTATTCACATCAGGCTCATTTAAAACAGAATGTTCATTTTCCTGCAAACATCATATCAACAGATAACTTCATCATTTTGTACTTTAAACAATTTAAAAAATATTCATTTATAAAATAACCACAAAAACTGAGAAGAATGTCAATAAGGATCTGATCCTCAAAAATGAAAAAGGAAAAAGATATCTGATCTCTCTCATTTAGCCCTTGGCATGCAACAAGAACCTCATGATAACTTTGTAAAATTGGATCTGCAGTATAGGAATCGTCACCAACCACACTTGTTTGGTCATCATGATCAAAAGCCCAGATCCTAGAGTTGTTAAAAGTATCACCATCCGACTCAATGTTACTGCCATTATCATCTTCATAAACTTGCTCAGCTGATTGCTAGCCAGAATAAAATGTATCTGGTGGCCTTCGACTGCTTTGATCAAATTGATCGACAATATGCCTGAGAGTTGGAGAAATTTCAATCTTTTTGTGCATGTTAAGCACCGTCTGTTCAATGTATTCTACAAAGAGAACAAAGAAAAGGTAAAAGAATAAAACCTTTGAACATATGACAAAACAAATAATCAGAATCACTGGATTAAAAAGCAGTATACATTTAGCAAAAGATAGATCAATTGTGTCTAATTTTTGGTGTTGACGTTCAGAAGACATACACTTCCTTGGAACCTCAAATGAATCAAAAAGCACCCGACAGCCACCATATACTCCAAGATTGTTCAGTAAGAGGCCCTTGGCCCCTCCTCCATCAAACTGTGCAAATGTTTTGTAAGAATCCATATTTATGTAAGGTTGTCACATAATTTAAGCAACTTTAGAATATCAAAAAATTTGCTTAATAGCAGTTATAAGTACCGAATCGACTGCAAGAAATACCTCGGAGTGAAATTGTCTAAGGAAAATGATATGGTCTCAATGAGCGTTCCGAGATAAGATTTATGGTATCAAAAGAAATTGGATTAGAAATGATTTTCGATACAGATAAAATATAACTGCTATTTAGGCTGTAAAATCAAATTGCCATAGTGGATTTTCGGAAAGTCAACGAAAGCCTGAGAGGGCTTCAGTTTTTCGTAATGAGTAACCTTTCAACAGTTTCGAGATGAAACAAAGGTCCGGTGATGACACAAAGATGAAATTGTCTTTATCGAGTAAAATTTAAGTTATTAATTTTAGATTTTCGATATCGTAATGTCAATTAATTTGATGTTTGAGGATATAATTGTGATTAGAGAATTGTCTAAGTGAAATAGAGGCGAATTTTGAAATTTAAATATGTAACTTCTTTATTTTTTATAGTATAATATATGATATATATATATATATATACGCGTGAAGCAGTGGGCTGCAAATTTGTGCAGTTGGAAGCACAGAAACACTCGTTGGCTGTAAGATTTGGAAGAAAATCTGTAAGAGATGGGGTAGGTAGGGTAGCTGGATTTTAGGAGATTGAGCATTAATGTGATATGTATGCGTGCATGGAGGCCATCCCTCTACAAAATCTTCACAGCCATGCCTCGGCAAATCTTCTTCAAGTGGATGCATAGGGAGATGGCTTGGGCGCAATAGGGGATAGCTAAGTAGGCAGTGCATTGCCTATAAATAAGAAAGAGAGATTGAGGGATTGGGAGGGAGGAAGAAGTGAAGATGGAAGGAGCGGCGACAGCCATAGTCGTAGGCGTCCAAGCGGTTGGGCAACAAAGTAGGGGCGGCGCGATGGCGAAGTTGAGGCAACAACGGTGGTCGGGGGGCTCGGTGGAGGAGGCGGCTGGCGAAGCAAGCTCGGCCATGGCCGCAGGTGATTGCGTTGAAGCAGCAACCAGCCGCAGCCGAAGGTGGCCGCGAGTAGCTGTCAGCGACTGTAGCGCGGCCTGTGCAGTAGCCGACGGAGG
This sequence comes from Diospyros kaki, assembly GCA_036245055.1. Taxonomy (NCBI): domain Eukaryota; kingdom Viridiplantae; phylum Streptophyta; class Magnoliopsida; order Ericales; family Ebenaceae; genus Diospyros; species Diospyros kaki. The sequence continues at coordinate 33,351,518 of BSEG01000011.1, forward strand.
CGCCAGCAACCGGCGAGGGCGGCAGCTGGTGCACGCTGTGTGCAGGCGCTGAAGGAAGAAGAAGCATGGAGAAGAAGATGAATAGGAGAAAAGAAAAAAAGGAAAAAAGAAAAGAAATAGAAAAAAAATAGAAAAAAAGAGAAATTTCATTATATATATATAAATAGGGATTGAACTAATAATAATGCCTCTATCAACACTATACATTTAGATATTGTAAACCCTTTTAATGGGTTGTGAATTGGGATTCTTGGGAGGAGCACAGACATCTGGTATTTCATTGTCTAAGGCTTTCGTAAAATTAATATCAAGTTCTGCTTGTTTTTTTTTTTCTAGGTTTCTTAGTTGTCATGGGTGATCCATTTTCTCCGGGACTGGGAGGACGCTCTGAACCTTCAAAATAGATTCAATGTTACATAATTAGAAAACAATTCCTGCAACTAGAGTATTGAGCAACGACCGTATTACATGTACTGTAACATCTCCATTTTAGAATTGTAACTAAAGTATTGTGCAACGACGATGTTACATGTACTGTAACATCTCCATTTTTTTTTAAACATGCGTTAATTCAGAATTTTGAAAATAATTTTTTTCCCACATACACTTATTTCATTTCCCAATAATCTTATTTTACCTGCTCAACCTATCAAACTCTACAAGAAATAAGCTAAGTATTGATTTTTTTATGAAGCACCAAATGATGCCAAAAGAAAGGGAGGCCACTTGGCAACCGTGGGCTACCCTTTGGGCACCCACTGGATGGCCATTTGGGCAGCCTCCTTTTGGCCCAAGCCCAAGCCTTTTATTTTGTTTGTTATTCTGCAATAAATTGTGTTACATGATGTCATCTCAGTCGTTGCTGCTACTTTTATGCTTTTTTATCGTAATTGTCCAGTTGCCTTATTTATCGTGTGACTTCGAGATTGGTGAAGGTATCAGAAGTCGAAGAAAAGAGAAGAGGTGGCCGAGAGTCTTTCATTTTGATGTATCTCATGTTAGGGTTTTATTCTCTGTCTCTGTAAATGCTTTGTACAGTCTTCGTCCTCCTTTCATTTTTCTGTGTTCTTTGATTCGTTTAAAGTAAGCTCTTAACTTGTATTAAGTGGTTTTTGAGCGATTTTTGTTAGAGAACCAGGGTTGTCCAGTTTTGTTCTTATGTTGTTTGTATGGATGTAATTGGATTTATTCATATAGTGCAGTAAGCTTTTTTCATCGGAACTCAAGTGGGTGTAGGCCTGATTTGGGATGAATCACTATAAATCTCGTCTTTTGTTACGTTTTTTATTTATGATATCTATTGTGTTTGAGTTATATGTTTTTGTATACTCTCGGTTGTCTGTGTTTATTTAGTAATATGTGACTTTTGACTTGAGCGAGTGTTTGTTATCCCTTATTAGTTGTAACACTAAGATAATATTATCACATATGTGAAAGCAAAATCGAAATCTGATATTGTACAAAACCTTAAATGCTTTATTCATATCATAAAACTTTATACTAGGGGTGTTCAAAAAAATCGACTAACCGCGAAAACCGGCCAAACCGAACCACACCGCATCGAACCGGACGATTTTTTTGATGAACGGTTTGGCATGGTTTAAAAAAACTGCAAACCGCACGGTTTGCGGTTTGAAAATTTGGCGGTTCGGTTAAAACCGAACTGCCCAAGTAAATTTTAATAATAAAATATAAAATATATATAGGGCATATCACATAACCCTAATCAGCCCTTCTATGTCTTCTCTCTCCCACTGCCCAGCGCCGCATGCTTCTAACCCACCAAGACTCAAAGGGATCTGCTAATTTGATTTGATATGGTTTCACCAACCCACCAAGACTCAAAGGGATCTGCTGATTTGATATGGTTTCACCAAGGAGAAGCGCACAGAAGCAGCCTGAAACTAAACTCTTCTTTTGTTGCCTGGAAATCGATCAGCGAGAAGGTGTTGAGGAAGCAACTAGCGACGAAGTCAGCGCTGACAACGGAAGGGGTGAAGAAACCGCACAGCGACACAGGTTCCGACCGAGGACAGTGGCTTCGAATAACACCGCAAATTTCAAACTTTGATTAGTACCCCACTCATTAATCATAGACCGAATCATGTGACTGATAGTCTACAGATGTTTACAACAAATGTATACACAAAGAGGGAGAGAGAGAGAGAGACCTACCTGTTCACGAGAAGCAGTGTTTGTGCTTTGTTCACCAAAAGTTGTAATTGGGTTCTCAAATTCCTCTAGTTTTCGTTGTGGGTTTTAGATCACTTATCGCATGTATTTTCAATTGCTACTTTTAATTCTATGTTTTTGTCAATTATATGCGTTTCCCTTGGGTATTACGATAATACTTATACATGGTGTTTCAATTTCAGCAGATTAAGAGAGATGATTGGGTTGTATTTTCCTGTGGGTGTACTTTCAGATCTGTTCTTCCGTTTTCTTCAGCTTTCTAGTTGAAAGATTAATGCAAGATCAATCAGTAGTCAGTTTGTTAAGCAAGTATGATTAATATTGTAACAGACCGCGGAAACCGAACCAGACCGCACCGCAAATTGCAGTGCGGTCTGGTGCGGTTTTTGCGGATTAAACCAAACCGTACGGTTTGGTTTAATGCCAAACCGCACCTGCGGTTTGGTGTGTTGAAAATAGCTTAAACCGCCCAAACCGCACCGTGAACACCTCTACTTTATACCAATATTCAACATAACATCTTCAATATAAAATACATAAAGATTAATCTCTCAATAGTAACAACTAAATACCTTAAATATAATCAAAAGATATGCTAAAAATCATCTATGTAAATGATAACTAAATCTTGAAAAACTTTTTTCTCTTAGCGTCACTGTTTTCACCTGGAACATTTGAATATTTCAGGAATATAGTCCAAATTAAATGTTGAATCATCTAAGTGAGAGCTCAAAAATATTTCATGAATATATGCAAGACCATAAATAAACTAACATATCCCGACATGTCCAAAGCAAGAGAATCCCATACAACGCTTAACTCATACCACAGGAAAAAAGCAATCTCTCTAAGGGCAACATAATCACATTGATGCATTGGTACAACACAATCCTAACTTAAGAAGAGCAACATCAACGCATCTCTTCGACACCTCGGAAACAACTGTTACCACTCCCGATACAGGAGTGTCAACATCAACGCAAGAACCTAGCTCACAACAATCATGTCAGAGATTACGTTCTCACTCAAAAGCATCCCAAAAATATTACCCATGTCCCATACACATGCCAATGTTATAACCACAATATGAAATGATGCATTACATAAAGCGGCATTTTAATGCACCTTATTTTGATATATAAAATTCAATACACATGTATAAAATATTTTCAGATGAATCTCCCACATGAAAATAACCATGCACAGTTTAAATCATTTACATGCAACAAAATCAATTTTTTCGATAGAACCATTCGCCTTGAATACAATTCAGAATGCCTTAAAATTTGTGCTTAACCTCGACTCTCGTATCAGGTTTCTAAATGCTAAATTTTGAGCCCCAACGTTCCCTTAACCTAGCCTCTCAAGCTTCATCAGCATGCAAGCTCTGACCTCAAAACTCGTGCCTGGATAATTTTTTAGCTTCGAGCATGTTTCTCTAGCCTCAAATTAATTTTAATTTTTTTTCCATTTTTTTTGAAATTTTTATCTATTTTTATTTTATTTTTCCTTCTCACGTTGTTGTTGTTCACGCTCCCAATCTCTTCTTCACTAAATTATCTTCCCCCATTCTTCCAGACAAGGCTCCTATTTATACTCCCATATGCCCACTGATTTTCCAAATTCAATACCATGAATTTACCCGTGGCAGAACCAGCCCTACTATAAGGTCAGATAGGCGGCTCCTAAGACCCCCAATTGTGAAAAGCACCACTTTTCAAATTTTATAATTTTTGTATATTTTTATTTTTTAATAATAAATACTTTATTAAAAAAATAAATTTAAAATTTTATTATTTATATATTTTTTCTGTGTTCGATAACTTTGATTTTTTTTTTTTACTTTAACTTTTATTTTTGGGTGTATAACATTTGTTGTTTTTTAGGTTTTTGTATTCTTGTATGGGTATTTTTCTGAATTTAATTTGTTGATTGTTGTGTAATGATTATTGATTAACAGTGAAGTTAGTTGTCTCTTTATTTATTTTTATTACTTTTTAACCAACATGTATCTCCAACCATTTTTATTTAACATAAATGATTTGATATGAAGTCTAATATAAATATTTATAATACATTTTTCATGAGTCTAATGTAAATTTGAAAAAAAAAATTATTAGGTTATTTTTAATATTTAATTAAATTACTCATCTAATTTATAACTAATAATTGTAATGATTGAATTAATGTAGGTCTATCAATAATATTTTTTTACCCGTAATATGAATTTGATGTTGAATACAAATTTAGTAAAATTAAACGATGTTTTCAATTTTTATTTTTTAAAAAATAATAAATAAAAATAAAAAATGACATCAATTATGTAATTGATTGAAATAAAAAATTAATAAATTTTATAGTGGATTGAACTTCAACTTCTTTTTAATTTAATGAAATAATAAAATTTTCTTGAAAAAATATGTATTATTTATTTTTTATAAAAAATTAATATTTTTGAAAAAGCCTCAAAAAAAAATTTTCACTTAGAGCCCTCAAATTGGTTGGCCGGTTCTGAAATGCGTATCTGGATAATTTTTTGACTTTGGACATGTTCCTCTTATCTTAAATTAATTTTTAATTTTTTTTAATTCTTATCTTTTTTTGTTTTTTAATTTTTCCTTCTAATGCTACTGCTTGCACTCCCAATCTCTTCCTTTTCTTCACTGAATTTTCTTCCCCCGTTCTTCCAGACAAGGCTCCTATTTATACTCCCACTGATTTTCCAAATTCAATACAATGGATTTGCCCATGATTTGCATGCTTTGCTTGCCCCTCAAGCCTATATATATATATATATATATTAAAGTTGTTACTCATATCCACATGTCATTGATTCAATCTCAAAAATTCAATTTATCTTAGCGTGACCACCACGCATGTACATTGGCATATTTAATATATAACAATTAAAGTAGCCAACGCGTGAATATATTAATCATCCTTGGCGGCCACGGTTTAATATATATATTATATTAGTTTATAGCTATGCAATTCAAGTTTAATTTTAATTTCTCCGTCACTTAACAACTACTTGATGCCCACGCATATGTATATTTTATATATAATTTGTCATATTATATATATTAAAATTATAGAAATTACATATAAATCTTTCAATTAAATTATTAATTCTAGTGTAGGTATTGCATAATTACAATTATATTATCAAATTTAATTTTATTTAAATTAAAATACTAAAATTTAAAAATTAATAACTCAAAATCTCTCAATAAGTACGTTTTTATCCTGGTATTCTCATAGGACTATCGTTTCATCCTATAACCATTCTAGGGTTGATTCTTACATAAAATTAAGCTTCTTCAAGGTTCTGTTAAGTTTTTGAAAGTCTCTTATACTCATTAAATTTTTTAGACTGTATTTTAGGTACACCAAAAACTGTCTTTATTTTAATTTTTTCAGCCCCATAAATTTTGTCTTGAGATGCTCGTCAATATCATATTTTTCTTTTAATTATCTGAGTTATGGGGTACTCCTTTAAGTGGATTTTTAAAATTACTTTATTTTATTTTAGGATATTACATGTATCGACAAAATGTACAAGTCCAACGATCGAATCAGATTTCATCCGATAATGAAGTTCGATCGAACTTCATCATCAATCATGAAGTCCAACCAAACTTCATCATGAAGCCCAATCGGGCTTCATCTCAGCTAGGCTTCATCCTGGAATGAACTCCGACTAAACTTTATTATGAAGCTCGATCATGTTTTATCATAGGATGAAGTTTGCATATACCATATTATTTATTTATTATCATTAATCTTCTAATTAACTACTACTTTATAATAAAGAATATAATAGAGATGTGTTATTGCATAATAAGTTAATTTAAAAGTATTGTTTTATTTTTGTATTAAATCTTTCGTTTAAGAAATGACTGTGACAATGGTAATGATTTTATATGCTTTTATATAAAAATATTGCCAAAAATTTACAATTGTACATATATTTTTATAATCTATATATTATGAATCTATTATAATGACATATTTAAAGTGAATGTACTCCATATTATTCATTACCGATGTCAATGTCATATTATATCAATAACAAATTTAATATTTTATGCAGTAGAATATTAACAATCATGCTTGAAAATAAGACCATGTTTGTCTTATAGCAATTACTTAAATTCAGGGGCAAATATAGAAATGTTTGTATTATAGCAATTACGTGTATTGACTCGTCTTGTTCTGGCAGCTGGATGGAGACGTCTTAAGTCCATGAATTAACGGGAGAGTCAATACACGTCTCTACAGGTTTCTTTCCGGTGTGGCTTTCGCATGCGCCATTAAAATACACACTCCTTTGCTTCCTCTGACAAATACACATTCCTTTGCTTCCTCTGACAATGGCCAGCCCCGCTAGCTCTCTCCCTCTCTATCAAAGATTCACCCGCAGAAACTACATTTCTCGAGCAATTGAACTTGTCATCCTCTTCCTCCTCTTCTCTCTCCTGCTCCATCGCCTCCTCTCTCCCAGAATCCATGGATTCGCCTGGCTCCTGGCCTTTCTCTGCGAGTCATGGTTCACATTCTTGTGGGTTATTGTTGTCAGCACCAAGTGGAACCAAGTCGAGTTCAAAACTTACCCTCACCGCCTCTTGCAAAGGTAATCGTGCACGTGCCCAATTCTTGAGTTTGAGTTTAATTCAAAGTGAGGAATCTTATCCACAGAAGACCTTCCTCTTACTGTGTGTTTGGTTGTGGTTTTGGATGGTTGATTGGATAGGAAAGTGGAGCTCCTTCCGGTGGACATGTTTGTGACAACGGCTGATCCAGTCTTGGAGCCGCCAATCCTCACTGTGAACACCGTGCTCTCCTTGTTGGCCGTCGACTACCCGCCCGATAAGCTGGCCTGCTACGTCTCCGATGACGGCGGCTCTCCTCTCACCTTCTACTCGCTGGTTGAAGCCGCAAAGTTTGCCAGGCTCTGGGTTCCTTTCTGCAAGAAGTACGGCATCCAGGTCCGGGCTCCCTTCCGGTACTTTTCCGGTCAGTCCTCTTCTCAGGAAGCTTCGCCGGAGTTCCAGCAAGAGAGAAGGAAGATCCAGGTGGGTTAATTAATTTATATCAGTTTATTATGATGTATTTTAAGCATCATAATTGTGATAATTATAACTCAAAATCTTACTTTATCTTATATTGAGTTTTTTAATTTTACCAAGATTATGACTTTGATTTTGATTGTGATTATGATGTTAAATTCAATTTTGTGTAAAATATATCTCATCTATATGAATATCCTCATGAATTATCTTTTAATCATGATAAAATTTCTTGTGTATATCTATACATAATTTTAGATCTATAAATAGGTGTCGAAGTCATTGGATTTTGTGTAACAATATTACTTTTGTATTACTAATATTTGATTAGTGATATTTTATTCTTTCTATCCATAGTTTTTTTGGATTTAGATTTTTCACGTAAAATTCTATGTTCATTTGTGTTGTTAGTTTGATCGTGGTTTTCTTTTCAATCCAATTTTGCAATAAAGTGGTATTAGAGCCGTTGCACCAAACTATCACCGTGTGCAGAACTCAGCCGTTGAATTTGATTTTTAGCATCATCATCTTCTTTTTCAAGTTAGGTTTCTAGTTACCCAGCCTTAGCTTCCATCAATCTTGTCGTTGTTATGGACCACTGTCATCAACCGTCACTGCCCTTACATTCATCGTCGCCCACGTCAACAGTGACTATTGTCGCATACACCAGTGTCGGTCTGGGTCATTCTCACTGTTATCGATTTTAGCTTTTGAAGCAGCCACTGTTAACCGTCGTTCAGCCACCATTATAGTCTCTATTTGTCGTTTAGCCACCGCTATCGTTTGCACAGTCTCATTTTTTGAGTTTGGAGCTTATTCGCCGTTGATTTGCCTCCACCAGTCGCCTCGCCATTAGCCGGCTTGGCTTGTTGTCATCTTCACGATCGTTGACTGATGACCTTCGCCTCCTCAAGCCACACCATCACTAGTCATCTTCCTCGCCTCGCCAGCGGTTGTTGCAAGCTTTCCTTCCCCCTTATTGTTTGCCATTGAAAAAGCTTCACAGCCAAGACTCAGATCTCAATTTGGATCTAGTTTAACCCATTGACCCATCTAGACCTACATGGACTAGATCGATTCCAGATTCAACAAGCTATCAATCCAAATTCAGATTTGATTTTTGCCTATATTTGGCCCAGATTTGATATTTTTAATTCTTTTTTAATTTGATTTCTTATTTATTATTTGATGTTATTTGAGGTTATTTGATATTTACATTGAATTATGATATTCTTTTGTTGGGCCGTAATATTAGATTTTCGCTATGGTAGGTTAAGATGTGTGTAATTTTGGCATTGATGGTGTAACACCCGAGAAAATTTTTGAAGATAAAATGATATTTGATAAAGGGCAAAATTGGAATTTTGAGAAAAATGAGACTTTAGGGCACACTAACCTAATTTTGGACGACCAAATTAGCCAACGGGAGTACCTCGGACCCGAGATTGCCCGAGAAAATGGTATAGTATCGACAAGCAATTAAAATTATGATTTTTAGTGATGAAAGGAAGAAGATCGGGAACAGTTTTCGGTACAGCAAAATACAACTGCCCATTTAGGTCGTATTACCGAATCGCTGTAAACGACATCCAAAATGTCAACGGAGAGTGTCAGGGAATAGTATTCGATGTGTAGAACAACCCTTAAGTGGTTTCGGGTTGAATCGGGTGGATTTGAGGTCAAATAAATCAGTCGGGCCAAAGTGTAATTTTCTAAAAATGCCCGAGGGAGGTCTAAACGGCAATTTTTCGAAAGTTTCAGGGGAGAAATGAGAATTATTGACCTTAAGGGTCTTAGTGAAAGTGTTAGAAAGATCAGGGGCTTGAGAAAAGGGGCCAAAATGCAAAAAAAAAACTTCAGGGGGCTAAAGTGCAATTTTCAGAAAATTGCACAGAGAAGCAAATCTGGCCGCACGATTTGGCCGGAAAATCCGGCCACCTGGACGACCTAGGGTCGTCAGGGCATGGTCTAGGGCGTCCTTGGAGGCGTGGGGAAGAAGTATAGCCGGAGAACGAGCCACGTGGGGGTCGATTTTGGCTATAAATAGCCGAGGGGTTCGGCCAAGAAGAAGGCACAAATCGAGCTCGTTCTCGAACGATTTTCGGAGATTGGATAGAGGGCTTTTGGTCTCCAGGAGGTGAGGGTCATTTTGGGAGTGGTTTGAAGCGTTTTGGTGGAGATTTGAGAGGGTTTCGAGCTCGGCCGAGGGGTTGGAGGCGGACCGTCGCCGCCGACCTGTAAGTCGACTTTTAATCGACTTTCCGGTGGCCTTTCGGCCTGAAACCGGTGGCATCGCGATCGACTTGAAGAGGGCTTCCAGGCGGCACCCGAAGTTTGGCCATCGGAGCTCCGGCCGGTGACCGGTCTAAGGTTGAAGACGACTGGCGCGTGGCTGGCACGCGCCAGTTCAAACGAGACCACCCACGCGCCGCGCGTGAGGGCGCGTGAGACATCAGGTATTTTCGAAATTTTTTTTATTATTTTTAGAAAATTATTTTATGAATTATGATGCAATAAAATTTGGAAAAATGTTTGAGGAAATGGTTATTCTGTAATTTTCAAAGTGAATAAGGCTTAGGAAAAATAGGAAAAGGAATTAGAAAATCCTTAGAAATTTTTGGGAGATAGGAATTTATTGTTTATGAATTATTATGAAGAGAAATCAAGGAAAAATGTTGAGTAGGCATTTATTAGAATTTTGAGGAGAAATATAGAAAATAAGAAGAAATAATGAGAAATTTGGAAAAAAAGATATTGATGTGATTTTAATAAATGTGATGACTAAGGTATCGGTGAGACTCGAGGTTGAAGTACAAGAGTGTCAGGCGCGAGAATCGAGGCCAGGCACGCAGATCGAGACGGGCGCGCAAATCGAGGCTGACCGCGCTTGACGATTGGAATTCGTCTAAAGGTGAGTGTTCTGTCCGGAAAACTATTTACTGTAAGAAGTTCTTCTCCAAACATTGATTTCTGTGAATGATTCTACCCAAAAGATTTCAAATGACATGTAAATGGTTTCCAAGCTCGGTTTTGTGATGAATTGTCTAAATGATTGCTTACATGTGCATTAAACGATGATTTAAGTATTGATGATGCATGTTATGAGTTTAAGTGATGCATGTTATGATTTTTCGACCATTGGCTGGTTTTTGTGGTATGTGGGTTGTTGACCTGTGACGTGGCCCAGAGTGGCAGTACTCGGGAATGCGTACCTAGGATTAATGTTTGGTGATTACTTGGGACGGGGTTGAGACGGACTTCACCCTACGGGACCCAAGTGGCGGGGCTGCGAGTGGACACCACCCCGGTTGATGGCTCAAGTGGCGGGGCTGCGAGTGGACACCACCCCAGGATCCTTTGAGCGGTAGCATTAATGCCTAGGTGACGGCGATTCCATGGACAGTGCTGTTGAGACACTCTCGGGGCTAGGGTTATGTTTTGGACCGCTTTTGAGTGGGAGCGTAAAGCCTGACAATGACCGTGGGGTGGTTCCTGGGTTCATGTGTCGAGGTTGTCCCTCTTAAGCGGGATTGGGTTGCCAATGGGTCGATTTGGTTGTGTCGCCTTTAGAGAGATTGCGTTTTCCCCGGTTAGGGTTAAATGCTGTGTGGGATTCTCTTTAGGCTGGTGCATGTTGAGATTTATCGATTTTGTGTACATGATTTCTGCATACATTCATGAAAACGTTTTTGAACTCTCACTTAGATGATTCAGCATCTAATTTGGACTATGTCCCTGGAATATTCAAACGTTCCAGGTGAAAGCAGTGGCGTCAAGAGGAAGAATGTCGTCAGGATGTAGCAGTTACGTTTGGTTTTCATAGGTCCTATCTTTGACTTCAATGTTCAAGAGATTATGTAATGTATTTTCATGTGAAACATCGATTCAGTTATTGTAAACGAAATTGTCAGTGATATGTATATATTGAGGTTTCGATCTTGCTTCCGCTGATGTGATTGATGATACCTGTCTTAGTTATTTATTGAATGTTGTTATACTAAGAAGGTACGATCGAGATTGTCGGGAAACGAGGAAAATATGGCCATCGAGGTAATTACGTGGTGTTTGATTTAAATTTTCTCGAAATCTCGAATTAACGCACGCTTGGGAAAAGTGGGGCGTTACAGATGGATTTAGATGATGTGCTTTGAAAAAATGACAAAATTATGGAGCATTGAGGAAAAATAACGTAAGGATCGTAAGGCCTTGTCTTAGATACATTTGCATTTATTAAATCAAATTTTGCATGATCTTTTGAAAAAAAAAAAAATTACTACTACTCTATGGTTGAAACTGAAACAATTGTGTGTAACGAAGAGCTTAACTAGTAAGTTGCATCTAAAAAAAATATTATATTCTCATCGAATGGTTGAAGGTACATCTATTGAAAGCCATTTAACTGTTTTGAAAGAAATTGTTTCTGATTTGGAAAGTATGGAGGTTAAGTATGACAATGAGAATTTGACTCTAATTTTGTTATGTTCTCTACCAGCCTCATATTCAACTTTTAGAGACACCATACTTTATAATCATGATACTCTCACTCTAGATGATGTTTATGATGCTTTATTCCTAAAAGAAAAAAATGATAAGCAGTTATTGGAGAATTCTAAAAATTAGGGAGAATGTCTGTTAATTAGAGGAAAAACACATGATACAAATTCTAATGGTAGAGAGAATAGTAGATCTAAGTCCAAGAATAAAGAAAAAATCTATAATTTTTGTAAGAACTTAAGAGATAAGAATCTGACCAAAAAATAAAACAAACAAAAACTCTCGGTGAATCCAATGTTGTTAAAGATAACAGTAATAATAGGGAACTTATGGTGGTATCTTATAAGGTTACTAAACAAAGTGGAGATTGGATTCTCGACACAACATGCATGTTTCATATGTCTTCTAATAGGGATTGATTTTCGATGTATAAAACTTTGAATTATGGTGATGTGTTGTTGAGTAATAATTATTTTTGTAAAATTGTTGGGATTAGAACAGTTAAAATTAAGATGTTCGATAATATTGTTTGCACTTTAATTGATATCAGACATATTCCCGATCTCAAAAGAAATCTTATTTCATTGAGTACTCTTGATTTGAATGTGTACAAGTTCATTGATGAAAGTGGAGTTATTAAGGTCAGTAAATGTGCTATCGTTGTAATAAAAGGTAAAAAGAAGTATGATCTATTATATGTTCTGTAGGATTCTACCGTTATAGGTGATGTTTCTATTTCTACTTTTTCTTTATCTAATACTAATATCACTTAGTTATGGCATATGTATCTTAGACATATAAGTGAAATAGGTATGACAGAATTGAGAAAAATATGATTTCTTGAAGGGTAGAGTACTAGAAAATTAAAATTCTGCGAGCATTGTCTTTTTGGTAAGCAAAAAGGAGATAGATTTACTAAAGGCATTCACAATACTAAAGGTATTCACAATACTAAAAGTATATTGGACTATGTCCATTCTGATCTCTGACCTCCAGCCAGAGTACTCTTTGTAGGTGGTGCCAGATATATGTTCACTTTCATTGATGATTTTTCTAGAAAAGTTTGAGTATTCTTCTTGAAACAGAAGATTGGAGTTTTTGCTACTTTTAAGCAGTGGAAGACTATGATTAAGAACTAAACTGATAGTCACATTAAGCCTCTTTGTATTGATAATGGTTTAGAATTTTGTTTGCGTAAATTTAATGATTTCTGTAGGAAAGAAAGAATTCTAAGTCATTTAACAGTTCTAGGTACGCCATAGTAAAATGGTGTAGCCAAGTGGTTGAATAGAATCTTGATGGAAAATGTACGATGTATAATGTTTAATTCTGGTTTATCCAAGTTTTTTTGGGCCGAGACTGCTCATATGACATGTTTTCTAGTCAATCGGTCTCCTTCGTTTGCTATTAATAAGAAAACTCGAGTATGGTCAAGTACTTCTGCAAGTTATTCTGATTTAAAAAATTTTAGATGTCCTACATTTGTGCATGTTGATAATAGAAAATTGGAACCAAAGTCTAGACGGTGTATTTTTCTTGGTTATAAGTCTAGTGTTGAGGGTTATAAATTATGGGATCCGAAAGCATCTAAAGTTGTGATTATTAGAGATGTTATTTTTGATAAAATTGTTATGTTTCGTGGTTCATCTAGAAAAGAATCTAACCTTACAAGTCACCAAAGTTCTGATATTCAAGTAAAACTTGAAATCGACAAAAGTTAGACATCTAAGTTGTCATCATCATCTCAAATTAAGTTAAAACTCAAGCCAAGTCCAAAAGTAAGTGTCGATCCATCATATCATTGTATTACTAAGGATAGATCCAAAAGAAATATTAAATCTCCTCAAAGGTATGCTAAAGCTAATCTTGTTGCCTATGCCTTAAGTGTGGCTGAAGATATTAACTGCAATGAAGCGCCTTCCACTTATTTTGAAACAATTAGTTGTACTGAATCTCGAAGATGGATTACTGCAATGTAGGAAAAGATGGAATCCCTACATAAAAATAGTACTTATAAGTTGATGAAACTACCCAAGGATAAGAAAGCAATAAGTGGAAATGGATATTCAAGAAGAAATAAGGTACACCACAAGTTGAAAAAGCAAGGTGTAAAGCCAAACTTGTAGCGAAAGGATATAGTCAAGTTCCAAGTGTAGACTTCACAAACATATTTTTCCCAATTGTCAAACACAGTTCCATCCGGTTACTCCTTGGTATTGTGGCTATTTAAGATATTGAACTAGAACAGTTGGATGTTAAGATAACGTTCTTACATGGGGAACTTGATGAGGATATCTATATGTAACAACCAAAGGGTAAAGAAGACTATGTGTGCTTATTGACGAAGTATCTATATGGCCTAAAACAGTTTCCTCGGCAGTTGTATAAAAGATTTGATTTATTTATGATTAAGCACAATTTTGATAGATGCAGTTATGAGAGTTGTGTCTTTTTTAAAAGGAACAAGAATAGGTCCTTTATATATCTGCTCCTATATGTTGATGATATGCTAGTAGCATCAAAAGATAAAGATGAGAAAAGGTGATTGAAAGCTCATCTTAACAAAGATTTTGAGATGGAAGATTTGGGAGCAGCAAAGAAGATTTTTGAAATGCAAATTTCAAGAGACAATGAAGTAGGTAAATTATATCTAAGTCAAAAAGGATTTGTTGAGAAAGTTTTGACTAAATTAAATATATAGAAGGCTAAACCTATAAGTATTCTATTTGCTGCGCGCACATTTTAAACTTTCATCCAACTTGTCTCCTCAATAGGATGATAAAATTGACAAGATGTCGAAGATTTCATACTCTAGTGTAGTGGGTTGTCTTATGTATGTTGTGGTTTGTTCACACCCTGATTTGGCCTATGCAGTGAGCTTGGTTAATAGGTACATAGCTAACCTTGGTAAAGAATACTGAAAGACAGTCCAATAGATTTTTCGATATTTGTGTGGTACTGCTAATTCCTATTTATAGTTTGAAAATACTAGAAATTGAGTTATTGGTTTCGTTGATTTTGATTTGTAGGAGATCTTAATAAAAGAAGATCGCTTACTGAGTATGTTTTCACTATTAGTGGTTGTGCTATTAGTTGGAAGACTACCTTATAGTCTATCGTTACCCTATCTACTATAGAAGCAAAGTATATGACAATTAATGAGACCATTGAAGAATCTATTTGGCTAAAATGGTTGATTGGTGAGAATATTCATGACAGTACAGCCTATTATGACAGTCAAAGTACTATTTTCCTCATTAAAGATTAGATGTTTTATGAGAGAACTTAGTACATTGATGTGCGATATCATTTTATTTGGGATATTATTGCTCATGATGAAGTTATTGTGAGAAAATCAGCACTCATGATAATTCTGCAGATATGTTGACCAAGTTCTTACCTATTGCAAATTTCAAACATTGCATGGATTTGGTTGGTATTCGTCAGGAAGATTAATTTTTCAATTTTGTTGGAATAAAGAATTTTGAATGATTTTGTTTGTGAATTTAGAGTCAAGAAGGAGATTTGTGATAATTATAATTCAAAATCCTAATTTATCTTTAATTGGATTTCTCAATTTGACCGAGATTATGATTTTTAGATTTGACTGTGATTATGATGTTGTCAAATTCGATTTTATATAAGATTTATCTTATCTGGAGGATTATCCTCATTAATCATCTTTTGATCAAGATAGAATTTTTTGTGTACATTTATAGATGATTTTAAATGTACAAATAGGTGTTCAAGTCATTAGATTTTGTGTGCAATATTATTTTTATATTATCAATATTTGGTTAATAATATTTTATTCTTTTTTACTATAATTTGTTTTTTATTTAATTTTTTCACATAAAATTCGATGTTCATTTGTGATTATTGATTTAATCATAGTTTGCTTTTCGATCTACGCAACAATAATAATCAAACTAAACCAACCCCCCTCCCCGCCCCCTCTCTCTCTCTCTCTCTGTTGTCTTAATTTGTAGTCCGAGTATGAACATCTTTGCCGGATAATAGAAGATGCATCCAGAAGGCCTCTTCCTTGTGAGCTCGTTGGCGAGTTTAAGGATTTCTCAAACATACAACGTGGGAATCACCCTGCCATAGTTAAGGTATTTTAATAATTAATTAATTACCAGTATGATTCTTTGGTTTGTTAGGAGGCCTTTTGTTTGAAGAAAGATTATATTTGTATGTAGCCTCTCTTATGTTATGAAAATGTTATTTTCACAATTGGAAGTAGTAGCCTTGTTATTGGAATTCACCAAATATCAGTCTTACATATTGCTACTTGCTAAGGCCCGCCCATATCAGTCCATCTTGTCTGTAAAAAAAATTAATAATTAGTAGTAAATTTGTACAATTGACTGGAATCACCTTATTTTAATCAATTAGGTTATATGGAAGAACAAAGGTTCAGATGATGAATCAGTGCCACATCTTATCTACATTTCCAGAGAGAAACGCCCCAATCACCCAAATAATTTCAAAGCTGGTGCCATGAATGTGCTTGTAAGGATTTTAATTTGAATTTTTTGTTATCTAGAATTGTTCTACCCAAAAAGAAATAATCTATAAGATTGCTTTCTTTACTTTATTACTTAATTATTGATATAATATTATCATTTTTATTGTGATATTAACAGACAAGAGTCTCAGGAGTAATGACAAATGCTCCAATTATGTTAAATGTAGACTGTGACGCATATATAAACAATTCCAAAATTATTCTTCATGCAATGTGTTTGTTGATGGGCATGAATGAAAAGGATTGTGGATTTGTTCAATCTCCACAATACTTCTATGGTGGATTGAAAGATGACCCATTTGGAAATCAATATCAGGTTTCGCTGCAGGTATGTATTTTTTTTTCAAATATATGAAAGTAATTTTTTAGAGCAATTACACTTTGGCATCCCTAAAATTTTGCTAAATTATAGTACGTACCCTCTACATTTTAAAAATCATGTGACTTCCCTTTTTATTATACAGATGTTAAGAAATCCATACAAGTATATAAATTATCAGGAGTATTTGTGTGTGATGTAAATCTGATAACATTGAACCATTTGATACAACTTTTAAATGCTACGAGCAGTTAATTAATCTAATGGCATTGAACAATTTTGATGTAAATCTTTGGGATGTGTTGCATCACCAGTACTTGGTGTATGGATTTGTGGGTATTCAAGGACCCTTCTACCAAGGAACAAACTGCTTTCACAGAAAAAAAGTTATCTATGGCTCCTCACCAAATGACAATCAAATCAATGGTAAGAAATCATCTACTTCATTTAAAATTTATGTAGTCGAAGTAATATAACTTTGAACACCTAACCTACAATGCTTTTGTAATAATTTATATTCATGCCCTTGTGGATAGCAAAATTGAAGAACACTGAGGCATTGAAGAGCATTTATGGAAGCTCAGTGGAGCTCACCACATCAGTTGTTGAGACACTTTCAGGCTTGAGGACTGGCACTTCAAATGATCATTTGTCGGGTTCCATAGAGGCAGCTCACATTGTTGCTGGCTGTGGCTACGAGTGTGACACCAAATGGGGCAGCGAGGTGACAGCTTCCCCTTTGTCATATTACTACCATTTTAACTCTCACTTACTGTTACGTCATTTTATACTACTTTTTAGAGTAAAATATATTCTCAAAATTTTGGCAGTATTTTTGAAGTTTTGAAAATTATGTTAACCTTCTCTCAAACAGGCGTTAATACGTTAAGGAATTGCTGTATAGTGCATATAAAATCTTAGAGATTTTCATATGACGTAAATGTAATTGCACAAGATTGATGTAACCAGGAAGTGAATTGATAATAATAAAATTTTTAAAAAGAATATAAAATTTAGACAAAAATATAACATTTGTGCCTTTTTTAACAGGTTGGATGGATGTACGGATCTATAGTTGAAGACACGCAAACAGGGATTTGCATCCACGGGAAGGGCTGGAAATCAGCCTACTGCACGCCTGACCCACCTGCCTTCTTGGGCTGTGCACCCACTGGTGGCCCTGCAACCATGATCCAATATAAGAGGGCGGCCACTGGGCTACTTGAAATCCTGTTCGGCGCGAAAAGTCCACTCATCCTTACGCTAAGAGGGAGGCTCCAGTTTCGACAAGCCCTGGCTTACTTACACTTCCTTTTGTGGGGCCTACGATCCATTCCCGAGCTCTGTTACGCTGCTCTGCCGGCCTATTGTGTCATCGCCGACACTCATTTCTTGCCTAAGGTACGTGTCTTGAGACTACAAAATATATGATGATAATACATTATTAGAGTAATTATGTGTTATTATGTATATAAAACTTTTGAATATATGATAGTAATCCACCTTTAATTTTAAATTGATCAAAAATTACTTACCATATTAAAAGGCACTGAAAAAAATATATATTTTTAATTGTGCAACGATACCCATCACCTACTCACCGTTAACAATTCTTTTAAAAGGTGTTATGTATTAGAGCCTCCTCGATTAAAAGGCCATGTGTGTTGGGGCTTCCAGCTTAACCAACATTCAATGACTCCCCGATATTCATTCCTGGCACCACTGTCTTGATGGTGAACCTGGTGGCTCTGGGCGCCGCGGTGCTAGGGTTCCGCCCTGCTCGCGGCGGAGACGGGTTCGGGACTGGGGAGATTGTTTGCAATGTCTGTGTGGTGCTGCTTCTATGGGCATTCTTGAAAGGCTTGTTTGGGAGAGGGAAATATGGGATTCCATTGCCGACCATCTACAAGTCGGCGGCTCTGACAACGTTGTTTGTGCAGTTAAGCAAAATGGGCTCCTCCAGTTGAGTCTTTTGTGATGATTTGCTATGGTTACTCTGCATGTTTGAACAAATTAATTGATAGTTTCAGTGCTGGCCGGCGTTACAAAGGCTTTCATGGAAAGTCATCTTGTTTTCATTTTATTGAATTGTTCATATATATATATATATATTTCGAAATCTTGTAAGGGTGTAGTTATACTGCAAAAATATATCAAATCGCTTTCATGACTTAAAAAACATTACTAAACTAACGGTGTCATTTCAGGTAGAGGTCTTTTTTCAATTCATTTTTTATCTATTGTTTGAAAATGCTGTTAAAAGTTTTTATTTCATTACACTCTTTTATTTTCATTTTAATCTATTAATTTTTATTTCTGCAGAGAAAAGTAAAAACTGAAAACATTGTTTGATTTTGAAGTGAAATGAAAATCGAAAATATTAAATTCATGCTATGGGTCCAAAAAATTATTGGTAAACTATTAAGAAAATGAAAGTGACACTACAAGAATTCCGGGATTTAGCGACGGAATATTTCCGTCGCTAAATTAAAAATTCCGTCGCAAAATATGTTTAGCGACGGACAATTTCCGTCGCTAAATTCTATTTGCGACGGATCCGTCGCTATTTTAGCGACGTCTTAGCGACGGAAATATTTCCGTCTCTAAGTGTATTTTTTTAAAAAATTTGCGACGGAATACTTCCGTCGCAATATTTTTTAAAAAAAATTAAATTTAATATTATTTTTTATTAGTGACGAAAAATTCCGTCGCTATTATTTTTAAAAAAATATTTAAAATATAGCGACGGAATATTCCGTCGCTAATTAAAAAATAAGAATTTTTTATTTTTTTAAAATTCTGCGACGGAAATATCCGTCGCAATTTTTTTAAAAAAAAGAAATTCTTTTTTTTAGCGACAGACTATTCCGTCGCTATATTTTAGAATTTTTTTATCAGGGTAATTTTCGAGAAGAAATTTATAACATTTTGAATTTTTTATTAAATTAATTATAGCGACGGAATATTTTCGTCGCTATTAGTTTAGAATTTTTTTATTCAATTAATATAGCGACGGAAGTTTCCGTCGCTAATATTTTTAGAATTTTTTTAAAAATTAATTGTAGCGACGGAAAATTTCGTCGCTAAGATTTTTTTTGAAATTTATTAAATTAATTATAGCGACGGAATTTTCCGTCGCTGAAGTAAATTAAAAAAATTAAAAAATATATTAAAAATTTATTGCGACGGAATAATTCCGTCGCAATCTATTAATTTTTTTTTTAAATTTTAGCGACACAATTTGTTTCCGTCGCTAAAATTTATATATATTTTTAATTTTATTTTAATTTAATTATTTAATTTTAAAATTTATTTATAATTATTTATTAAACAAATTATATAAAAATTCCAAAATTTATATTTATAATATAAAAATTAATATTTAAACAAGATACTAATAATTGTCTATTATATGCTAATATAATTGTCTGTTACATACCAATCCTTACATAAAAATAACTACAAAAACTAATCATCTAAATCATCATCAACATTAGGCTCAGGTTGATGAGTTGATTGTGGCTGAGAAGAAGAAGAAGGAACAATACCACGAGTAGATGCAGTAAGTTGTTCAATCAAAAATCGCATCTCAAACATCTGTAGTCGAACATCGCCCAGCTCATGAGCCTGCAAATTAATCTGCTCAGCTTGCAAATTTATCCGCTTTGCTTATGAATTTATCTGCTCCGCCTGCGAATTTATCTGCTTTGACTGCACTTTTAATTTCTCTGTCATTTCTTGTATAACTGGGTTTTCATTAAAACCAGATGAGACAGAGGATGAGCTACCAACGTCAGAAAATTTGATTGGGATAAAGATCATGTGCCATAAATCCTCTTCTTCTTATTTTCCCCCCCAGCAGCCTGGATGAATATCTGATCACAATCTGACTGCTGAGGCTCCTCAGACCCTTCATTTGGTTGAGTTGCTTGCTCTAGCAACTGTCCATACATTTCCTACAATAGTTTAATGAAGAAAATAAAATAAATCAATTATAAATATTAAAACTTATGTTAATTATAAAAATGATATTATTTACAATTAAAAAATACTTATAGCGACACTCGAAGGACGTCTGTCGACATACACCATCTGTCATTCCTCAGATTTTTTAGAATGAGTTCGTTCAAACAATTCAATCAGTGTAGGCTCTCTCCCAAACTCATGTGTCTAAAAAAAATGATATAAAATTAACCATGTTAATAAAAAAAATTTAAATATTAACAAATTAAATAAATTAAATTTCTTACCATTCGTCTTTTATGCTTTGCTGAAGATATAGAACCCCCAGTATGACGGGAAGGACCAGCCCCAAGGCCACCTGTCTCACTCAAACGGTTCAGCGATGCTTGTGCAGACCGTTTCTTGAAAGCTTCATATTGTTCTCATTTCTGCATCCAGCTATCCCAAACATCATCTGGCACAAAGATTGATTTTCCATTGGCATGCCATTTACGAATGTTGTTGATATATCGTTTCGCTTCTTTTTGTGCCCACTCTCTTCTCACTAATGCATCAATTGTAGGATCCCACTGAAAAATTTTCTGTAAAACAAAAAAAAAAGATTAAATAATTTAAACATTTCTACATTAATAATTGAAATATATATATTGTAAGCACCCCCGCCCGGATATCCCAACCACCCGATCTATCCGAACGAAAGTACTTACGTAAGGGAAGAGAAACAAACACATGATTACAAGATACCCTGACATGCATACATAAAAAGAAATACCACAGCGAAAGCAAAATGCTATACATGCATGTCCACAGGAACCCCGCTAGAACAGCGGTCGAGGAGTGCATATAAAAATATACAGACGCCTGTGCCAACAACAAAAGATACAGAGAATAATCCGGCACAGTTAAAAATGAAAAACAAAAATACTGACAGGATATTAGAGATAACGGGGGCAACTAACTGTATACCGTACCAACGTGGCGGTAAGTACCCCCGCTCGGATATCCCAACCACCCGGTCTATCCGAACGAAAGTACTTATGTAAGGGAAGAGAAACAAACACAAGACAACAAGATACCTTGACATGCATACATAAAAAGAAATACCACAGCGAAAGCAAAATGCTATACATGCATGTCCACAGGTACCCCACTAGAACAGCGGTCGAGGAGTGCATATAAAAATATACAGACGCCTGTGTCAACAACAAAAGATATAGAGAATAATCCGGCACAGTTAAAAATGAAAAACAAAAATACTGATAGGATATCAGAGATAACGGGGGCGACTAACTGTACACCGTACCAACGTGGCCGGCTGCTAAGTGGCGCGGTCCTCGCCCTCGGCCTTCGCTTTACCCTTACCTGGAATGATGGAAAGCAAGGTGAGTCGCAAGACTCAGCAAGTTTATAAGAAATGGAAGGCTATAAATAGAGAAGAGACCATCCCAAACACAGCCCCACAAGTACACACAAGTCATGAGACGCTACAACACAACAGTGCAGCATAATAAAAGCACATACCGGTCCTTGGGGCCCACACAAGACACCTGGCACCCAAGTCCCATACCAACCTGCCGCTGCCCTGAAAGGCAACAATATCCTCAACAAACCTGTGCGCACTGTCCCGGGGCGGTACTCCCATCACCCGTATCCACGTCGGTACTCTCCACAACCGAGCCATAGGCTCCCTCGGAACGGTACTCCCGTCCGAGAACTAAATACTATCAGTAGCCATGCAATGCACATAAAATGCAATGGCGTAGTGAGCATCAACGTGATACGAGGCGCCCATACATCCAGGCATCAGGCCATGCTCCGCCCATATAGTAAGCCACACGCGATGCATATGCCCGTGCTAGATGCATCATAATCAAGCTAAAATGCCCGTGACCAAGCATAACCAAATCATGTTAATCCCAACATGCAGCCCGTACCCATGTACACATCAAACCATGCCACAAGAATAAAATACAAACAGGCATGTTATAATCACATAACGGCAGAGCTAGTCAGTAGTGCCTGGCACCGGTCAGCAGTCGGTGACTAGGAGAGACCATCTGGCGGCCTAAGATAGACCGTACGACAGTCACACCTACACCGAAAAGCCAATCCCTGCCCCCACTGCACAACTGCTCTAGCTAATAAATAATCAAAAATCCAATAATAATACCCAACAGCTAAGAACCTAGCCCCGGTTGAGTACAGCATCATTCCCAACAGGCAGAGGGGTGGCACAAACCCTCATAAGCAACCAACGAATAAAACCCACGAGACCAATTTAATAAATTAAATTTTAAACTAACTATTTAAAATTCCATAGCTAATTAATAGCCGAAATAAACGAAGGGATGTCAAATAAATTGCTAATGAAAGGACCGATGAGGTAGGTAGGAAGAACTTGCCTTATTAGAGATATCCTTAGTCTCGTTTGGTCCAAAAGCAGTAAAAATTATACAAACTGTAATATCCCAATTAATTGCCAAAATTAACAAAATTAAACGCAAAACGAAATTCTGACCATACAGAATATTAATCACTAGGTGCTCTACATACCTGGATAATTAAAACTTGATTTAAACTTGAATTAATCTGGATTTAAGCACCAAAATCACCCATTTTCACGTTCACGCGAGCACTGGAATTTCCCTGAAATTGCTCACTGTTTTGAGCAAAAGAAACGCCCGAAATCGGGCTTTAAAAAGGGGCAAAAGGAATGGCTGAGGCGCAGCCACGTGGCAGCACGCAGGTGGCCGCTGGAGGCCATCGCCTCTGGGACGAAACGACATCGTTTTGACGCCTATGGCTGAATTAAATCAGCAAAAATTCCCCCTCTCGCGCGCAGCCCCCGCGATTCGATCCCTCGCCCGCTACCTGGCCGCCTCGCGCGCGAATCGCCCGCGCCTGCATGCATCTTCAACCTATATATGATTTAAGTTATATTTAAGGTGACTTTTCAGCCTTTCCGCAAATCACGCCAGCACCCCTAACTTTCCATTAATTACACTCTCACCTCCTATTTTAATTACAGTTATGCCCGAAACTTTAAAAAATTCCACAATTCGATTTATTTTAATTTTTTTCTGTAATTCCAGAAATTCCCAAAATAACAAAATTAATTATCTAAATTTCTTATTTCCATAAAATCATATAATTAAATTTTTATTTAAACCCAACAACTTATTTTAATATTTCTTTTAAATCCAATTATCCCAAAATTAAATTAAATTGGTATTTATGGGGCGTTACATATATATTATTAATTTAAATTTAATACCACAAATTCATCCCAATACATGCCCTTTATCTCCGAAGGCACTTCTTTCTAAACATGACCTTCTTTATGAAGACGTTTCTTGAAGATTGTCAATATAATATGGGAGATATTTATTGTATGACAAAATATGCTCCTGTATACAAATAATAATAATTAGTATAAAAATTAATACATGTCATAATGTGAAAAAAATTAAAAAAAATTAAAGTTACCCATCGCCGTCTTGCTCTATAACATGTAATGAGTCGGATGTAAAATGACTGACAGTCGAGTGATGAGATGATGGATGTACTGGTGACTCTGCAGGAAGGGTCGGTGAAGAAGCAACTGCAAGAGTAGCAACAGGAGATGTTGATGGGAGGGAGGCCGGTGAAATATCTCCCGAAATATGTGGTGCTGTAGTAGATGACGTGGAAGCAGCAGTAGACCCAGACGAGTTAGGTCTAGAACCACTGCGTCCTGCACGATATCGTCCTCTAACACCTGTCATCTATATATATATTATAACGAAAATGCCGTCAAAATTTTTTCCCGCCCATTTCCACTTTCTATTTTGGTATTTTATTATATTTTATTTATTTTTTTCTTACCCAAAATAAAATTTTTATAAATCATTAATTAAATATAAGTTTGTTGAAAACATGTAGTTCTTGAAACCTGTAGATGGTTTTTTCATAATTAAATAGTATTTGGAGAATGTATAAACATGTTAGTATATAAAGAAGTAAGATCTAATCAATATTATTAATTTTTAAATAATAACATAAAATTTTAATTAAAATAAATTACAAAAAAAATGAGATTTTTTTAAATCAACAAAAATCTTGAGATATCAAGTAATATTGTCAAATACCGACTACCAAGTAATTTTTTTAAAAAAATAAATTTAATTTTTTATTTTATTTCTTATAATTTACCTCTCATTCTCTCTCAATAAAGCCACTATTCAAAACTCTAAAACCCTTAATGAATTTCAGAACCATGCAAAAAAAATACAAATTTTATATATGTTTAAGTTATTACTTAATTTTAAAAAATAATTAGTTTGTAGGTTATGTTAAATTAGTTATTTAGGTAAAATTGAATTATTTTAAATAAATTATTTAAGTTATTTTGACAAAATTAATATTTGTATAAGCTATTTATATTTATCATATGTTGTCATGTTTTTTTTGAAAATTTTATTAAATTAATTTACACTAAACTAAGGCTAAATTAAATTAAATTAAACTAACACTAAATTAAATTAATTTACACTAAACTAACACAAAATTAAATTAATTTACACTAAACTAACACTAAAATAAATTAAATAAAACTAACAGTAAATTAAATTAATTTACACTAAACTAACACTAAATTAAATTAAATTAAACTAACAGTAAATTAAAATAATTTACACTAAACTAACACTAAATTAAATTAAATTAAACTAACAGTAAATTAAATTAATTTACACTAAACTAACACTAAATTAATTTAAACTAACACTAAATTAAATTAACACCAAATACAGAAAATTGCAAATAAATCTATCTATATATATATATAGACAGAGAGAGAGAGAGAGGACCTTCTGGAGGTGGTGGCGGCGGCGGCGTGGCGGGGGGCGACGGTGGCGTGGGGGAGACAGTGAGCGAGGGCGAGGGAGAAGAGGGAGACAGTGAGCGAGGGCGAGTGAGGGCGAGGGGGAGACAGTGAGCGAGGGCGAGGGAAAAGAGGGAGACAGTGAGCGAGGGCGAGTGAGGGCGAGGGGGAGACAGTGAGCGAGGGCGAGGGGGAGACAATGAGCGAGCCGCGAGAGGTGAGAGCGAGTGCGAGATCGAACGAGAGAGAGGAGAAGAGGCGGGACGCAGGCGATGCAGAGGAGGGAGAAGAAAGAGGGAGACGGGGGGGTTTACGGGCGGAAGGGATGGGGGGTAAGAGGGGGTTTTACGGGGATGTGTGAAAGAGGATGGGAAATTCCCCGCCTCTTTCATTAATAAATTATTAAAAAAATTAAAAAAATAATTATTATTATTATATAATTAATAAAAATTATAATAATGAATAAAATTATTAAAATTATGATAATTATTAAATCATTTTATTAATAATTTTTTATAATCATTTAAAATATCATAATAAATTAATTTAAATCATTGCATTTTAAATTAATATTAATTTAAAAAATACTTATATTATAAATCTAATAATTATAATAAATTAATTTGATATGTTATAAATACTATTTTAATAAAAAATTTATTAAAGATAAAAAAAATTAAAAATATTGTAACAATATTCTTAATATATTTTGAATGTTGAGTAGTCTTTAATTTTTTTTAAAAGAAAATTTTGATTATTTTCTCTTTCATATTCCTTCATTATTAGGGGAACGTGATTGGTTTAATTATCAAATTAATCAAAAAATCAATAAATTGAATTGAGAAATTAAACTAAATTGACTTGACAGATTAAACCCAATAAACTAAATTAGATAGAAGAAACTAAATATAGATTATATAAACTAAACAAATTCAATAAACCAAACAAACACATAAAAAAATTAATTAAAATTTAATTAACCGATAAACCAAATAAGCTAAAAAATCAAACAAGCTGAAAAATTGTATGATAGGCCAAAAACGACGTTATTTTATTATCATAAAAACATCATTGTCTTAAAATCCAATCGATTCGATTTTTTTTAATTAAAAAATATAATCGAAAACAAAAACTAATTTTTTAAAAAAACATTAATTGAATAGAAGCAAATTTTTTAAAAAATTGATAATTTTTATTAATTTGATTAATTGAATTTGATTATACCGAATTTTAATTAATTTGATTCAATAAAGTAGTAAAAACCAAAATAAAATTAGAAATCAAAAAATAATACATTTTAAAAACTAACGATATATTGTCATACAAACAAAGAGTTTATATCGAATTTTAATTAATTTGATTTGATTCAATAAAGTAGTAAACAACAAAAATAAAATTAAAAATTTTAAAAATCATAAATATTTAAAACTAACGATATACTATCATACAAACAAAGAGGTCAAACGATGCATAACAAAACAACGAAGATATAATATTTAATAACATGAGATAATTAAAAAGAAAAATTTATAAAAGTTTTTAATTAAATATACATTAATATATTAAATTTCTTATAGAATTTAATATTTATATATTTAAATATTTATAAATTAAATAAATAAATAAATAAAAATTAAGGTTTGCGACAGATTGAAAGTTCCGTCTCTATATCAGCGATGAACTCAGACAATTCGTCACTAAATTTTTTTATTTATTTTTTATTATCAATATTAAATTTTAATTTTTTATTTTTAAAATTGGTGACGGAAAAAACTTTCCGGCTCTATATTTGAAAAGCAAAAAAATTACAATTAAAATTTAATTTTTTAGCGACGAAAATTGTTTTGCGTCACTAAAAGTAGTGACAGAATATTAAATTTGTTGCAAAATTTAATTTATTATTATTTTTTAATTTAAACTAATATATTTTTCTTATTTTAAACTTTAGGGACATAATTTATTTTCATCTCTAATTAACGATAGAAAATAAATTCCGTCTCTATCTAAAAATATATTTTTCATTGTTTTATTATTAAAATAAATTATCGCCTATTAAATTTATTTATTTTTAATATTTTAATTATATAAAAAATAATATAACTTATAAAAATAATAATAATAATTATTTAATTGATAAAAATAATGTATTTTAAATATAATTTTATTATTAAATAATTTAAATAAAATCTTACTGTAATTATCTAAAATGTGATAATAAAATAATTTAAATTATTGTATTAATATATTGAAATATTTATTAATAGTTTGCTATATTAAAAATTTAATTTTTCTATAAATAAAAATTATATTAAATGAAATCTACATAATATTTAAAAAAACATTAACTAAACTTAGGATTCTCAATTATAGAATAGAACAATACTAATGACAGAACCCATCTGATCAACACAATAAGTTTCAGATTGTTGAATTTCATCTATAATTCAAAGACAAAATTAGAGAGGACAAATGATAAAGAGATATATTTATTTTTTTTCTTGATCAACATTAATGTTTTATATATAACACTTATATTAGATAGTGACATATGATACTGTTATTAAGTATAAGATACAATGTTGTTCAAATATTGGCCCTATTTGTTGCAGCTTAATTAAAGAAATTATACCTCATAACTTCTTAGTTTATAGTTTTTAAAACTTAAAATAAATTGTGAACTTGTTTGTTGCAACTTCTCATAAAAATGTACAAGCTGGGGTACCCTAACTTTCAAAAAGTCAGATTGTACCTCTTCTAAAATCTAGTAGAAGGTATAAGTTATAATTCTACAAGTTAAAACAAACAATACATTACCACTTTTTTAAAGTTAGAAGTTAAAAATTAAAGCTTAATTTTAAGCTACAAAAAACATGCTCATTATGGTTTTTAAACTTTTTAACTTAGCAAAAAATTCTCATATTTATAAAGAGAAAGAGATTGACAAGATAACTCTTAGACTCCTTTCTATATAATGTAATCTCTCAATATTTTTTCATTTTTATGATTTCTAAAATTTAAAATAAAAAAATTTCAATAATATTATGATTTTAAAACTTTTTATTTATTTTTCAAATATAATATTTGTTTACATTTTACACACAGTTAATAAATATTACAAATAATTAATTATTATACATTTAATTGATATAGTTAGAATTTAACAATATTATGATTTTTAATATTAATATATTCATTTAAATTATATAAATTAATTTTTTCATATTCATCTCATGGTTAAATGTAAATTTAAATATTCATTCTAAATTTAAATATTTATAAATTAATTAAATAAAAAAATAAAAAATAAAAATTAATGTTAGTGACGGAATAGTCAATCCGTCGTTATTTTTTATTTATTGTTATTTTTTTAAATTTTAAATTTTATTTTAATTATTTAAACTAATATTAAAATTAATTCTTATTTAAAATCTTGAGACAGAAAAGAATTCCGTCGCTCGATAAAAAATAATTTTTATGTTTTTTATTATTATTAAAATTTAACGACGGAAATTATTTTCCGTCGCTAAAAGTAGCAACGGAACAAAGTTCCGTCACAAAATTTTAAAATAAAAAAATTAATTTTAATATTACTTTAAACAACTAAAATAAAATTTTAAATTTAATTTTTTATTATTAAAGTTTAGCAACGGAATATCGTTCCGTTGCTACTTTTAACGACGGAAATTATTTTTTGACATTAAATTTTAATAATAAACAAATTAAATTTAAAATTTTATTTTAATTATTTAAACTAATATTAAAATTAATTTTATACTTTAAAATATTGTGATGGTAAAGAAGTTCTGTCGCTAAAAATAAAAACGGAAATTTTTTCGTCGCTAGAAAAAATTTAATTTTTATTTTTTTATTACAATTAATACTTAGCGATGGAAATGTATTTCCGTCGCTAAAAATAGCGACGGATTTTATTTTTCGTAGCAAAAAAATTTAATTTTTTTTTTTTTGCGACGGAATATTTTCCGTCGCTAGAATCCGTTGCTAATTGTGGGAAAAAAAAATAATCGCAATCCGTCGCAATTCCGTCGCTGTTCCGTCGCAAAATAACGAAGGAAATATCCATCGCTGAAAATCCGTCGCTAAATCCTGAATTTCTTGTAGTGTGAAAACTAAAAAATATTAAAATCATGTTTTGGGTGAAAAAAATTATTGGTAACCCTACAATCATTCAAACATTATAATTATTAGTTTTAAATTTAATATGAATAGTTTAATTAAACGATAAAAAAAATCTAGGCGTCCAATTGCCATTTGTTGGATTTGGTGTGGAGGTGATAAAACTCACCAAACTTGGTGTGGGTGGCCTTGAAAACAACTAGAAAACATGCAAATATGATTGTTGGAGTTGCTTGTCATCGAAAAACTCACTGGCTAGGTGCAATCATCGGGCATGGCTGTAGTGTTGCCAAATCTACTATAGAGGGCCTTAAACTCATTGGATTTGGTGAGTATATTGCGAAAATAGTTGGATCTGTTACTGTTAATCTAGTCACTAAAGCCACTTCTCGTTGAAAAATCTGTGAGCTAGGTGCAATGGTCAACCGTTATGGTTATAGTATCATTAAATCTACTGCAGAGAGTTTAAAACTCACCAGGCCTGGGAATTTGTCATGAAAATAGTCAATTATGATAATTTAGTTTCAAGAGCCGCTCGTTATCGAAAATACCAATGACATTAAGTGCAATCGTAAGTTGGATCCATACAGTGGTCATACTTGTTCCAAAAGGTGAAATCACTCATTTCGAGTGCCCCCACCCCGGTCCGACAGGACGTGGGGGAGTTTAACCATGGTGACCCAACTAGACACAGTGGTTAGACCGTTCTTACCGCGCACAAGAAGTCTTCCCTCACTTTGGAGAGAAATTATCCCCACATTGTCGCTTGCAAATTTTGATCCCTGATCCTTGTTTCAAGATTCACCATAAAAAACACTTTGTGTCCCCTATCTTGATTAACTGGGCTGTCCATGTGGGCCATACGGTGGTCGTACTTGATGTGAAAAGACTGCAACCATGCGAGAGCTACTAAGTTTGTTGGGCTAAAGACATTGCCGAAAACAAAAGCTAGGTTGCCGGTGTGGCTCTGTTGCAGGGTTGACAGAAACTTTACGATGTTAGCTTTGCTGAGCAATTACAAGAAGGAAAGCCGTCTCAGTGGGGTGGGGAGAAAGAGAGGGGATGATGATGATTTTTGGATAAAAAATAATAACATAGAAACGGAATGAGTTTTAAAATCATTCTATTTTTCTCATTTCATTTCAAAAATAGAATGTAAAGGCCAACAGCACTTTTACTGTTTTCATTTCAAAATTTTGAAATAAAATAAAAATTCTGAAAACCACGACGTTTTCAAGCAAACCACGACTTTTTCCTTTTGGGTCATAACATTGATCCTTATGTGAGGGCCATTAGTTCTACCATGGAGGCCCAATTACTAGAGACCCAACCATTAATTCAATTCTCAAAGCTGTCGAAGGCATGTTTGTAGGCCCATTTGTAATTGAGCCTAATCTAGTATCCTATGTTAGTCAGCTATATAAATTTTAATTTTTTAATAAATTATGTATATCTATAATCATATTTAGTTAAATTGATCTGGGTATATTTTTGTTTTTCTGTTGGGTATCTCTTCCCTTCAACCTCCTGATTTCTCTTTGAATAGGACAAACAATCATTTTTCCCTAGAATTAATATATTTATGATATATGATGCCTCCACCCTACATAAATGTTTAGTGCCAACATTTGTGGCATAAATTTATGGTACGACTTATGGATTAAATAGTATTAGTGGCAGTATTTGTTTGGTACGATGACTTATGAAGTTTAAACTTAAGTATATGAATGTCTTTTTAAAAGTTAATTAGCTCATGGACATGTTTCAGAATATCTGGTTTGTTAATGTAAAATATTATTTTTAAAATTCAAAATAATAAAAGTATTAGCATTAAAATTAAAAATATTGAAAGCATTTTAATATACAAATAGTATTAGCAATAAAAGTATTTTTGTTAATTCTTTTTGGTAATTTGATTATTAGTAGTATTTTTTAATAATCACAACTAAAATAGCTCACCCACAAATGAGCAAAAACAAAGTCAAAGAAGGAACAACAGAAGATGACTAGAAAACAAGACCAATGGTGAGATTGCTTGGGGTCCTTAATTGGAATTGGACCGGTGGGGACATTGCTTGAGTGGAAGGGTTAGCATAACTGCTCAAGTGTTTCTAACTTAATTTATTTGCAAAAACATTTGTCAGCAAAATAATAATTTTACATAATTCATCTACATTTACGATGAAATTGTTAAAATTCTTACTTTTGTCAGCTATTTCAGTAGTTGAATTGTTTATTAACATTGAGGGCATTGATGGTGGACTCGAGGAGGAGGATGGGGGTATTGGTGATGATTATCAATAAGATCTAATTTAATTTCTTGAACTCTAACATGTGTTTTTCTTGGATTCCTCCAAGTTGTTTATGTGATAATTTGGACTATCTTAAGAGTTAACTACTTTTTTTTTTTTTCATTGTTCAAAAGTTGAGAAATCAAGAAAATTGAATAATTTAATTTGACTGTCTTATCAGCTTCGTAAATCGTAATCATATTCGTTGGTTTGATAAATACTAAAATTAAAAAAATTAAAATTATGTAAAAAATTGAACTAAACCAGCGAACAATTTGAAAACTTGAAAAACTAAATAAATAAAAAAAATCAAATTGATCAAAAGAACTGAAAAAAGGAAAAAAAACGAACAAACTCAAAAATTTGGAAAACTAAAAATACCAAATAATGAAAAAACCCCCAAAAAATAAAAATTTCAATCAGTTTGATTATTTTAACTTTTTTCAATACAAAAACTAAGTCGAATTGAAATTACTAAATTTAGTAACTAAATTGAAGTAATTTGACCCTTTAACTAAAATTGAACTTGTTTGCATAATAAGACAATTGAATTTGTTTGTCTTGGGAACAATCAAAGCTAGTGTCCCTCGAGAAAAATGGTCCCAACTGCCACTTGGAAGATAAATAGAGACTAAGGAGAACCGAGGCTTCAAGGGTCCCCAAATGGGTCGTCAGAGTCTCCGAGGAAGAAGCCTTGGGACAATCTTCAAGAGGCTATACTCATAGACGTTTTGGAGGGTTTTTAGGGGATTGGCTCCAGATGGATCAAGAAAGTCTTAGGGGACACAATACTTGCAACACAGAAATAATTAAAAGGCATTCGAGCCTTCTGATGTCTAAATCAGACACTAATATCTGAAGAATTGAATATAAATGTATGCAGATGTATGTATGTATGTATATGTGGTGTATCCAATATGGGTTTTTAGGAGAGTAGGCTTTCGATGAGTTGTTTATGGTTCAGAGTACGAGTTTTTTGGGGTTTGTTATCCCAAAGAGAGAGATAATGAGTGATAAAAGGTCTAAAAATGTCCGTTTGCCTTGGAATAGGTCGATATTCATAGACAGTGAGGCCCAACATAACACGTGGAATGATAGTCCCCCGACTCTCCTAGGAATATGCACCAGGTGAAGCTAAAGGGTCTAGAGGTATTTTCAAGGTAAAAGTGCCTTGATGAGTATCTTTTGATTGGGTCCGAAAACTTTTCAAAGCCACCGAGAGACTCTGGGTGAGTCTTGGGCTGTGCAATGCTGAGGCTCAACCATTCCAAAAAACTCTTCAGAAGCTCCAAGGAACTCTCATCCCAAAAGACTCTTTAGGGTCATTCAAATTTATTAGGGTATTTCTATGAGTATTTGGAAATTTCCTAGATCACCCTATAATAGAATTGAACGGGTAATTTTAGTCAATTTAGTTAAATTATTTTTGTTAAATAAAACTTTTACAAGCTCCTCTTCATCTCATTACTTGTTTTTCTCCTTTCTCATCTCATACGCTATAATTAAAAAAATAAATAAATAACAGAGATGCTGCTCCCACTGTGCCTCTCCCATTCTCTCAGTTTTATGCAACCTTAATGTGTGTGATTTTGGTTTTTTTTTTTTAAATAAAAGGTGAAAAACTTATTAATAAAAAAAGGAAAGGCAACACCAAATACCATTTCCATTAGCAGAAAGTTTGAGGTTGGAATTTAGAAAATTTTAGTAAATTTATATTTAGTAATTAATTTTTTATTTTAATTTTCATTATTTATTAGACTAATTAACATGCAACGCATCATTTAGAGTTTAAGAATTAGAGTTTAGCAATATTAATATCATTAATGTTGACCAATGCCATGTCTAATTCACCATTCTAGTCTATTTACTTGGCCTATTATCTTGTTTTAATTTAATTAATTAAGTTATACGAGAGAACGAGGAAGATCGTTCAAAAGATGGATCAGTGCCATGTCTTGCTTACATTTCTAGAGAAAAATTCCCTAATCATCCGCATAATTTCAAAATTGGTGCGATGAACATGCTTGTAAGAATTTCAATTTTTCTAAATTTATTGTTTGTTTATAGACAGCTATTGAAAATAATATATTCATAGAAAGCAAAAACAAAAAGTCATTTGATAAATTTATTTATGTTAGTTTTTTTTTCATATTGTGACAGAACGTTTGTAGATCCATATACTATAATTTTATTTTTAGTTCATAGTTAAAAAGGAAACACATAGTTCAATGAATACAACATTAGAAAACCATCTTAATAAGCTTTTAATCTTCAATTCACCCCCTTTTTAAATGGGCATTGTGTGTCAAGAGATCACCAATAACAAAAACTCTAGCCATATTGAATCTAAATTGTGACATGTGCATTAGTAATCGTTAAATTGTTCTTTATGCCACGCGTTTTTTGATAGGTAAGATTTGTTCAACTCCCCCATTATTCTACGACAGATTGAAAGACCACTCATTTCAAAAGTAATTTGTAATTTTTCGTGAAGTGTGTAATTTCTTTCATTACTTTCTTTAACGCAGGTGTACAAAATCTCCATCCACTTAGGGGGCAAAATTTGCCCCCTAACGCAAGGGAGGCAAATTTGCCCACTTCTCATCTCCTATGCTACAATTAAAAAATATAGATTGATTTTTCTCTCTTGTGATGAACTTGGGGCGAATTTGACAAAAGATGCGATTGATAGCGTGTAATCCAAAAAAAATAAAAAAAATACAGAGATGTTGCTCGCTTTCTCCCCTTATCTCTCTATTTTATGCAATCTTAATGAGTGAAGTATTGCTATCCATCATGACTGCTGACAGTCGTTACGAAGAGGTGGCAGCACATCCAATGGTGTGCTGCCACCGCACCGTCACACTGTCAATAATCGTGTCAATAGTCGTGACAGATGGCATTATTTTAAGGATAATGTTATTGGTGCACCTTTGTGTATACTTTGGGCTACACAAAGGTGTACCAATGATGAAAAAACCCTCCATGAGGCGCATAGAAGCGCGTGAGGCGTATGTGAGGCGTAAGGCATTTTAGTCATTATACCCTTTATGTACCTCATGATGTACAAAATTGTTGTATATCTAGCATGGTCCTTATTCTAATGTGTGTGATTTTGTTTTAAAATAAAATGCAAAAAATCTTATTAATAAAAAAAAAGGGAAAGCCAACACTAAATACCATTTCCTTTAGCAGAAAGTTTGAGGTTAGAATTTAGAAAATTTTAGTAAATTTATATTTATTAATTAATATTTTTTTATTTTAATTTTTATTATTTATTAGACTAGTTAACATGAAACACATCGTTTAGAGTTTAAGAATTAGAGTTTAGCAATATTTAATATCATTAATGTTGACCAATGCCACAACTAATCAACGATTCTAATCTAACTACTTGGCCTATTACCTTGTTTTAATTTAATTAATTAAGTTATACAAGAGAACAAAGAAGATCATTCAAAAGATGAATCCATGCCACGTTTTGCTTACATTTTTAGAGAAAAATGCCCTAATCATCCGCATAATTTCAAAACTGGTGTCGTGAATATGCTTGTAAGAATTTAAATTTTTCTAAATTTATTGTTTGTTTATAGACAGCTATTGAAAATAATATATTCATGAAAAGCAAAAACACAAAGTCATTTGATAAATTTATTTATGTTAGTTTTTCTTTTTTTTTTTTTTCATATTGTGGCATAACGTGTGTAGGTCCATATACTATAATTTTATTTTTATTTAATAGTTTTAATTCTTTGTCAAAAAGGAAACACATATTTCAATGAATACAACATTAGAAAACCATCTTGGTATTTTCTTGTTTTTCCTTATGTTTAGAAAAACAAAACTCTAATAAAATAATAGTTTATATTTTCTACTTTAATTAAAATTTGAAAGTCAAACACCATAACATGCTTAATTTTTCATTTGATATTATTGTTTGTATTATATGAAACTAACTGGCAAGAGTTTTCGGAGTCCTAACAAATACTCCAATCATATTGAATCTAAATTGTGACATGTCTTGATAGGCAAGATTTGTTCAACTCCCCCATTATTCCATGACAGATTGAAAGATGACTCACTTGAAAAGTAATTTGTAGTTTTTCGTGAAGTGTGTAATTTCTTTCTAAATTTTAGGGTATATACAAAAATCTTATCAGTATTTGTCATAATATTACTTTTCATTAAGTTTAAAGAAACTTACATGAGATCTAAAGATCTTCACGAGAAAAAAAAAAACCAATAAGAAAGTGTTAAAATGCTCTGGAAAGATTAAAAAAGGGATCAATTTTTATTTATTAAATGACTTATTTAATTTACTTTAATTTAAAAAGAAAATAATGATTTATTTAAAAAATGTATTAAATGCATAATTGTCAAGAGGAGTAGAGGCATGAAAAGAAACTTTAAGATGAATATGAGTTCAGCTTGTTCCCAAATCACCACACAGTTTCGTTGAAGAAATCATTGGATATCTGTTTATGAACTAAATCGAAGTTATGGATTGTATAAATGTGAGTTAAAAAAAACTAATTATACAATTTTTCTTGTTTCAAAATAACATTATGAGACAATAAGATATTTGTGATACAATTTTTATTATTTATATATTTTTTATGCTTAATATTACATAAGAAAATATATGATATGATAATAATATGTACAATATTCAGACTTGATAAATATCTATGCATTTTGAATTTTTAAGCATTATGTCGGTATCAACACGACATGACACCGGTACTAGTATGATATATGTGTCAAATTTTATTTTTTCGTCTATATGTTAATTCTTGTTTTTTTATGTATTTAATTTAAAAAATAAAAACTAACTATTCATCTAAAAAATGCATTTAATGCAAAATTGTAACAAAGTTTTGTTAAAAAAGTAATTGGATCTTTGTAAAGAATGTGGGCATGGTGAAAGTAGAAACAATTTAAGCCAAGTAGCAACAATTTAAGGTAATTTAAAATGAGATTTCATAAAATAAAACCATAAAATATATATAGAGTAACAATGAATAAAGGTCAAGAGACATTGATATCCACCCATAGCATCAATAGGCGAAGACAAATTTGCATGCAAACTTAAGTCAAATTTAGGCTAGCTATGGCGATTGGTGGATGAAATCATCTCAAGCTTAAGTCAATGCAACACAAAATAGGAAACCACCAAATTTTCGTTCGGAGCCAATTCACACCTGAAATTCAACTGGTGAAAAGGAATAAATAAATAGTTAAGCTACCAAATGTTTAAAAAAAAAAAAAAAATCTACCAAATGATTTTCTGAATCATATATGCACGTATTTAATTAATTAACTAATCAGAAATACTATTTAAAAATGGAGTCTCGACACTTCATATAATAATCAGTATTAATATGTTATATATTTACTTTCACAATGAATAACCCCTATGCAATTATTCACTATAAAATGAATATACGACACAAATGCTGAGTGATGTATCACTGCTTGATGAGTGTACAAATAACATTTTTGTTAATTAATTGGTCTTATGGCTTCTTCTAGTAATATTGATCCGCTGCCGGACGAATTGGGTAGAAACCATCCGGGTTCCTTCTTCTATGCGCACATCCTGAGTGTCTATCATATCCCTCACCTCCATTTCCAGCTGATCATCAATGATCGCCAAGCTGTGAGAAGCCGCAGATTCAGCCATTAACTTGGGCGTTTTCTTGGAGGGAATGGCGTCGGAAATTAGATCATCAGAAGGGGGGTTGTGGAGGAGCTCCCCCAGCAAAACTTCACTCCTAGATCTTTTGTGGGTCTTGGAATGACCACCTGATTGCGCTTGCCCTACTAGCCTCAGCAGAGCCGGCCCAACAGAGTTGGGGGCCTTAGGCAAAAACGTTTGTTGAGGCCTTTTAGTATTAATTTTTTTTATAAAAAAATAAATAATACATTTTTTTATATAAATATTTCATCATTTTATTAAATAAAAAAAAGTTAAAATTCAATCAACTACAAAATATAATAATCTCTTAACAATAATAAATTTTCAACTAAAATATAATGTCTCAGAAAAAAAAAAAGCCAAACAACTTACGATAATAAA
Organism: Diospyros kaki; assembly: GCA_036245055.1. Lineage (NCBI taxonomy): Eukaryota > Viridiplantae > Streptophyta > Magnoliopsida > Ericales > Ebenaceae > Diospyros > Diospyros kaki. Next base: position 33,389,452 of record BSEG01000011.1, read on the forward strand.
CAAAAAAAAAAAACAAAACTAATTTCTTTTTAAAGTCTAAGAAGATCAGTGCGAGCAAAAAATTATACATTCATGATTTTCTTATAAAGAGAAACAAAACATAACATTAAACTGACAGTATCAAAGGATAAAATTTACCAACAATAACTTTTCATTCTACAAATGTGTTGGACTATGTTCATCTTTATATAAAATTAATTTTTCTTGCATTTTGAGATGCAAAATTGTTGATTAAATTTTCATAATTAAGTTTATCTAATAAATCATGAGTTTTATGGGGAACACCACACCAACAGTTAAAAAATGGAAAATGGTGAAGGAAGTTTAAAAAATTTAAAATGTTTTATATTTAATTTTTAATAAAATATTAATTATTAAAAAAATATATAAATATTACAAATTCCTAAAATATGGGGCCTTCTAATTTGGGGGGCCTAATGCCATGGCATAAATGACTTCAAGGTAGGGCTGGCCCTGAGCCTCAGATCAAATTCGTCAGCCTTTTTTATCTTAGCAATGGCTTCCTTTATCTTTTTTTTGTGCTTCTCT